>KL267915.1:12732-28634 GCA_000699545.1 Podiceps cristatus | reverse complement strand
GCGCCCTCCCGCCGTCGCCTCAGCGGTCGCTGAGGGGACGCGGGGCGAAGGTGGCCCGTCACGCGATTCCGAGCCCTCCGGGGGTTTTCCACGAACAGAGAGGAGTTGTTCTGACTGAAAAAAAGCCTTCAAGATAGTCTTTAATGGGGCCTCAACCATGTGCTCCTGAGGGGAGTCTGGACTCTTCCTCCGGGAAGGCCCCGGCTGAGGCAGGCGCCGAGCCCAGCCTGAACGCTGTGGAGGCGGTTGCTACTCAGCTCCGGTAGACAAACCACCCCCCACTCACCCCCAGGGCCAGGATTTCTCAGGCGGGTTCCTAGTCCCTTCCACCTCTGAAGGGAAGGGCCCCAGAGCTGCAAGCAGAACAGTGAAACTTTCTACGTGAAGAGTTTAATGGTAAGATACCAAGGATTAGTTTTACTAATATTAACAGCAATGTGGTTTAACATTTAAGCACAAAAGAGAAAAGTACACTAGTAGGCAAAGTTTAAGATACCCCTCACAGTTTCTAAAACATTCAGAAAAAATGTAGTTTAGCTTGACAGTCTTGGGATGAGGCTTACCCAGTAACAAACCCCAGCATTTGTGTAAGCTTTCCAATGGGGTTCTCAAACTCTCTAGGAAGGTAGTCAGCATCAACTTCCTCGTACATTGTGGCAAACAATCCATCTTTTATATAATAGCTCTTCTGGCATCTGTCCAGTTGAGAGCAAATTAAATGGCCCATTAAGCACTCAAATACTCTGATAACTAACAGATTCAAGGGCACGCTAGTTCGTGATCTGTTCATCTTTATTTTATTTTTTTTTTTAAATCAAAGACTGTATTGAAAAGTACCACTTGTGCTAATTTCTCCGTGAAGATGTTCAGCCCATTGAGGTGAACAGTACAGGTTCTTGTATCTGAGAGATTCACAGATGCCTCAGATTTAACCAGAGCTAATGATGTATAACATTGAAGCCTCTGCTAACTGCAGCAAGTATTGCTTTAGTATCACATAACTTAGATGCACTGTAAAATTCAATTGCGTTTCCTAAGAAACAAGTAGTGGGCATATTCAATAAATCCAAGCCCACAACAAATATTCTTCCTTTTCAAATACACTTAGCACAATTTCCAGGCAGAAAGATCTCCATTTCCTTAGTAAGTTGAGGAAATTTGTTAGGAAGAAAGAACCTGCACATCAGCTTTCTTATTTTTTCCAATACCTCTATCTGTACGAATCAAGTATTACTTCTCCCTTAAAGAGAACGAAAAACGAGCAGTGGTTTGCAACCCTCATGATGCGCAACCGCTAATACCTTCCTGCTAGGTAACAGGCTTATTTTCCCTTCTCTCTCCCTCTTCCCCTATATACATATATACACACGTGCATTTTCTCATGCTGCTGCAGGACACTTACTGCATTTCTTCTAGGTCTTTTCCCCTGTCTATCCCCAAACCCACCTCAGGCATTAAGTGACGATAACTGCAATACAAAGCAGCTGATAGGAAGGGGGGAAAAGAGCCTCAGTTGTCCTCAGCTACCATGCCCGAGAACCAGCTGAAGCCAGAAATGGAAGTGTAAAATACCTGCGCGCCCTTATTTCTTTTGCTTATCCTGTTCTAATCCCTCTGCCACAGGCTCCCGCATATGAAAGCGCCGTCTGCCCGTTTGACTGTCAACCAGGAAAAAAGTGGACACACAGTGTCACCTAGTGGCACCAGAAAAATCACCGTCTGCTCTCCAGCTCCCCGGGAATCCCACCCAGCTTTTCCCATGGTCGTCTTAAAATGCCGCCTCTTTGTGAGACAAGTATGGAACCAGTCTTCACACTTAATTTTTAATGTAAATGACTGAACTTTATTGAAGGTTTTGTAGTTAGCAGGACTGTTAAGAAAGCAGAATATTTTACACCTCAAGTATAGTTAAGAGCTAATTCTCATGAGAATACAGTACAAATAAAAGCTAATATAAAAGGGCATCCTCCTTCCACTGTTCAAGATTTCATTATTTGTAATATAAATGAAGTCAAGTTTAAAAGTTTACTAAGCTTCAATGCTAGCAATCAGTTTCACTGTTCAGATGGTTTTATTCCAGAGATTCTTGCAATCCAGCATAATTTCACAGCCATAATGAAAAGATGTATGGCAGCTCAATACAAGTAGGATTTCCAAGTTATCAAAAGGCCTTAAAAATATTATCTGCAGTTTAAAATGAATGATCATGAGCATCAAATAATAAAAATGCGTATGAAATGCAAAGTAATGCCCTGCAGGCTACTGCAAAAGTGTTGACTTGTCCTGAAAGAGTCAGCATAGCTTCTGGATAAACACTAAAATACATGTGTTCCAGCAATGGGCACACCATTCCAGTTACACAGAGAGAAGGGAGTCTTCAATTGATCATTGGGAGTTTTGAGAAAGAAAATCATGTTGTGCTCTGTTTAAGATGCTTCAGTTGTTGGATATGAAGCACAAACATAAGTGTTTTTATTATTTAAAAAAGAAAATGCCAGTTGTGCCCTTTACATGTATTAAAGTGCATTAAGTTACCAGTTTTAAAGCAGGCCAGAAAGTCCCTTTGAAATTGGTCCCGAAGCACTGCAGTAGCATTTGTAGTGGTAAAAGTAGTGTATTACAGAAAACCTGTTTCACATCACCATTGTGAGTACAGTAAAATTCTGTAAATTTTTAGTGAAATACGTATTGAAGCTCAAAAAGGGCAAGACAGTAGGAGTACAGCTCTGTTGTCATGCTGTGGACAGAGATTACCTGTTGAAGATATCCCACAGCCAGACACTTGTTTCCATGCACCTAAATATACTCTTCACAGGCTTCCAGAGTATTTTTCTAGTTGAGATAATTTGGACACAGGATTCCCTTAATGTTGATGTGCAGTATAGCATCACTTTCAAGGACGAGAGCTGTTTGTTAAAGCTAAAAACACCGATTTAAAAAGGCCCAGCACCTTGCAGCAAGTTTTCTAGTAGAAGGCCAAATTTATTCTTCATCATCTTCTTCATAGTAACGATTCCTTTTGATCTGTTCTTCCACAGATAGATCTTCCATATCTTCACCCTCCCAGAAACCAACATCTTGGGATTTGCGATTCTGGTTAGGAGATGATTCCTTAGCAGTCACAACGTTGGCTAGGCTGGAATGTTTAGGAGAATTTGGTTCGAGGAGTTCTTCATTTGGCATTTCCTGCTCTTCCATAGCATGTTCTTCCTCATCTGTCTCTGCATTCTCCTGGCCATTTTCTACAAAGTTATGCTCTACTGTCTCGATACCAGACAATTCCCGTTCTTCCCCTACATTTTTCTCTTCGTCACTCTGGATGTTCCTACTCTCAACCTTCTTTTCCTTTTGCTTCTTGTCTACCACAACCTGCCTCTCCAGTTCCTCACTTCTTTTCAACGTGTCTTTCTCTGCTTTAGAAGAAGATGAATTCTCTGTTTTATGGCCTTTAACAGACACTGTTCTAAACGAGGCTGCTACTGTAAAGGGACGACTTCTTTCCTTCAGCGAGGAAGATCTTCTTAACTTTTTGAGATCCAGATCCACATCCTCCAGCACATCTGGCTTGGAAATCTCTTCTTCTGGGGGCCATTTGGGTTTGAATACTTTGATGCCCTCATCTAAGGCACTTCCTTGAATACTTTGGTCAGATGGAGGCGGCCAGGCAATCCTGAGCTTTTTTGTTTCTGCTGGTCTCTCTTCTCTTTCAGGCAAAGCTGAAGCTTTTGCTTCCATACTTGCAGCCAGAACTCCTACTTTTGCAATTGGGGCATCCTCTACTCCTGAGTTTTGTGAACTTTCTGTTGCATTTACACCATGGACAGTTTTCTCCAGGGATTCTTCACATTCAGTTTTGCCTGCCCATAATTCCTTATGCTGTTTGTGTCCAAAGCCTTCATCATAATTGCCTTTAGATTTGAAGAGCTGGTTGAAGTGAGGCTTGCAGTAAATAGTTCCACGCAGAGATGCATATGTCCCAAGACTGTTCAGGAAAATACAAAGTCAAACGTTAGCATTCTGTGTCCCAGCCACTGAGACGGGTGTGTATTTTAGTTGTGTTACTGACATTCAATTTCAGTCTTCCAACACGTTTAGAGAAGACAAGCTTACAGCTTTCCTAAGTTTGTATGGCCCTCTTTTCAAATGTCAGGAGTTCTTTACAAAGCTGGACATTATTTTTTTCCCCACATAAAATTACATTAAGAGTTTAAAAAGAGACTGTATCAAGCACAAAAGCTACTGCAGAAGCAGGACTGTATTACCACTCCTAGATTTCTCTCCACTTCTCTGGATAATGGTTGCCCTTGGCTCGGCTAAGCCTGAACAGCATCCTACTCAGCTGCTGAAGAAGCGAGCTACGCTTCCCAGACGGCAGCCGAACGGAGCAGTGTGTTTACCTGAGTTTACTGTTGCAATAGGAACAGCGGAAACAGCTGATGTGAAAGACCTGCTGGTTGGCAAAGAGCCTTTCCATAGGGTACACAGTCTTCTGACACCCAACGCAGGTTTCCTTCATTGGCAACTGAAATTTCTACAGGAAGAAGAGAAAGCTTGTTAACTGGAAAATGAATCAACTACCACGGGACTTGGCTTGGGTTCATGCACAGCTTCCAGAGTTCTCAGAAAAATTGCAGCAATTGACTTTCTGCAACTCAATGCTAATTATGGTAGAATGGGTCCTGGTGGGCAACGAGCAAGGAAGAGGCTATGGCAGGCCCACAGGCTTGCTGTGGCTTGATGGCGAGCCAAGAGTTTGCCCCAGTGAATTGCACAGCTGAAGCATCAGAAGTTGAGCAATGGTTGAGAAGGAACAACGAAAATACTAGAACTCGTCTGTAACTTTGACTGAGCCAATTCCCAAAAAGCTGTCTAATCTATTTCTGCAACCTCAATTTTTCTTGATAGGAAAATGATGAAGACAGACAGTATAAGATTTATTAAAAAAAAAAAAAAAAAAGTGTAGAAAAAGAGCTGAAATAACCTCAAAATAAAAGGTAGAGGGTAGGAAGGGAAATGAGTGGAAAAGGCTGCTCAGCAGTTTGAAATGATCCCTTTTGCTAAACGCTCTCCTCTCTTAAAGAGGAGGAAATAGTCTCAGCACAGATGCAGGCAGCAGGAAATGCTTCTGACTTCATTTGTAAGCAATTCCAGTTCTATCGCAAAGAAACTACTCGGGTTTCAGGAGACACAGCGCTCAAACTTGCTCAAGACTTAAAGTGAGCAGGGGTTTGAGGTTAAACAGCTAAAATTGTTTATGTGCTCACTAAGAGAATTTCCTGAGAATTTAGTGCAGGGGTAAACTTAAACGCTAAGGAGTCAAGTGTCAGTGCTGTGCTGTATGGGAACGATTTCACATTTTGTTTTCTGACAGCATCAAGGAAGCAAACACATTGTCCATGAGAAAAGGTCACTTTATGCCATTCACTTCTTGGAATCTATTAAGCTTGGCCAATAGGGAAGACACTTTAAAAGGAAAAATTAAACAACTTACAGTTGAAAAAATTGGCAGTCTCAGGCTGCATGTTGATTACAACTATTTTAGCAGCAGGGTAAGGGAGTGCCTAGGCTCCATACCATGGGTCTGCATAGACATATTGATACTGTAGCTTTTTTTTTTTTTTTTGGCAAAAAATTACCTCTACAAACTTAGTAAAAAGCTTTAAGGAAAAATATGATGGCTAAATTAAAAACAGGAAGGTCACAAGAAGACATAATTACAGCAATTTATTTATAACAGACTAGAAACAATGGTTAGGCAATGAAAGTTACAATAGGTGAGGGACAGATTGCTGAAGGCAGAGCCAGCTGAAGTCTGTCAGAACCATAAAGTCTGCTGCCAGTTTAATTCCAGTTTAATAGGTATTCAATTTTTTTAAAGCACTTCTTGAAGTTACAGTAAAGTTCTAATTACAATGACAGCTTGACCAACACAAGTTCAGAGTTCCTTTTGAAAAAAAAAAAATCCACAATTTCTAGGTGCTGCCAAAACTGCATGTGAATTCTGAATTTGGAGTCACTAAATGAAATCTTGAAAAATGAGAGTTTACCAATGCAAACAAAAAAATCTAATCATCCACACTTGCCACAGGGAGCAAGGCAGCAACAATCTGCTTCCCGTCAAAAATTAACTCTCCCTGAAAGCTTAGTTTTGCACGATGACATTACGGTGCTGGCAGGTGCTTCTGCAGTGCACATCCCCATCTAAGAAGAGGAACTTACTTGTATAACCACGAGCCCTAGGTCTGACGGAGAGGCATTTTGGGGTGTGAAGAGAAAGAAATTCCTTCCTTCCTACACATAGGAGCTACAGGAGGAAGGTGAGGCCCGATACATATAAAAAACTTGGGAGAAAGCTGAGAGTTGAGCTCACGTTAGGAAGGAAGCAGAAGGCAGGAGTAGAGGTTAGGAACCAAGAACAGGAAACAGAAGCTGGAAGAGACAAATAGGAACCTCACATGAATAAACGGCATCTGGGTTTCTATCTCAGCAGCGCAGCATCTAAAGCAGTAACAAGGTAGAGGACTAAAATGGTTCTAATAATATAAAGAGACAGCACAGAGGACCAAGACACACAGCTTGCATGTATCTTGTATGCTGTAGCAGACTGAGATTACAAAAATGTTATCGGCAGCTCTAATTTCGCATACTGGCATTTATACTCCAGAACACTAGGAAGCCACATCTCACTGGTCTTCGTGAGGTCAGTGCTGTTCCTCTCAAAGATGGGGAAAACTACAAAAGCACAGTTGTTTCCTCAGGAGTGGGCCAGGAAGTCTGTGGCAGCCCAGGGAACAGGCATCCTAACACCAGACAGCACACGTGACAAGAAAGTACAGTGTGATCAAAGTGGTCAGCACTGCCGTTTCTACGTCTAATAAGATTAGCAAATACATTCCCATCCAAGAAGGTCTCCATCTGCTTTATGCTTTATAGCTCCCGCTAAAGAAAATGTAGCATTAAAGACTTGTTACTCAGAATGCCAAACTCGATCTCTGGGGAGTCAGTCACCACAGTGCCCTTACTATAAAGTTGCTACCAATTGCAGTTACGTTGGGAATAGCTAGAAGAGGAGGGTGGAAAGCCGAGTCCCAGCCTACTGAAGGCTCTGAAGATCAGCAGCGGGACCTCAGTGCCAGTCTCTAGGAGCACTGACTTTACAAGAGGCATCGACAAGACCCAGTACGATCCCCTGCTCAAACCCTTTTTCCCACACTGAAGAGAAACTGCCTCTGTCACAGCAGCACGCTGTTGTAACAGCAGCAGGGCAACTCCCAGCAAGCAACTCAAACTTAGTCTTTGAAGGAAAACTGACCATTTTGAGATGCTTTTCCATTCTGAATTAAAGTTCCCTCATGAGCACAGTCTAACGAAGACAGATCAGACATTTGCTGCCAGACCCTTTGTGATCACATTGGTTGCATTAAGGCTTTTCAATATTAAACAGAGAAGTTAATTGATTTTAACCGTCACCAATGTTTGAGAATAAATAGCTGCTTTACCTTCACTGCTTTTGGCAGAGATGCATCTGTCTGGCCACCTGGTTTAGAACCAAAGTTTTGCTGCTTTGTGCTGACAGGTTTCTGAACTTCTGTCTCGCTCTCCAAGTTTTGTCCAACTGAGAGCAGAGGAGGAAGAAGAGGCAATTACAATTTACTTTAAAACCATGGAAAGCTTACGCTCATAAGACCGAGCAGCAATCCTACCAGCTAAGGACTAACACATTCGTTCTTCAACATCTGGTATTGAGCCTTTAGATCTAGATATTTAAACATGATCATTCTACTTTTCTGATTTACCAGGAATATTAAGTTGGTATGTCAAGGAAATGAATACACAGGGATCCAACATCTGACTTCCAGGAACTGTTCTGCACTTCTGCAAAGTGCTCGTGTGTGGGCTTGAATTTAGGTGTAAAGCAACGTGAGAACGTGCTCACGTGTTTTATTGACTAGGAACTTGTCTATCTCTGGACAACACCAGAGACACTTGGGAATTGTCCTGCATTAATAAGTACTTCAGCCTATTGACTGATGTAGTAGTTGCCAGAGCTATTAGTTCAAGTCCAGGTGGTGAGGAAGCTACACTTAAACGTGTTCAATCAGAGCAAACAAGAGTTACAGATGTCTTACAATTAAATTGCAAATGAACTTCAAAAAAAAAAAAAAATTCTTACAAAGTTTGAGTTAGGCACGGGGCAGATTTTTGAGCACAAGACAGGTTTTTATTGGGTCAAATTCATCATTTGACAGGATTGATCTTAAGCATCCTACACACAACTAGGCAGAGCTAGTGCTTTTCCTCAGCCACGTGCTTTACTCCTGCTGAGGCAGCAGAACGAGTGCTTACCATTGCCGTCCTCTAGAAGACCAGAGTGGGAAGACAAGCTGTTCTCCCCGACAGAAACCTGCAAGAGAACATTAGGCAATGAGCACCATTCACCTTCTGAAGGCTGAACAATCACGGCCTGAGGAACAGAACAGTCAGTCTGACACTGGAAGCACTTAACCAGGACGAGACTGGCCACCCCGAGGTGCAGGTGAAGCTACTTTTTGTTCGGTAAGGCACAGGCAGAGTCCAGCTGACTGCCAAGAAAGTCAGTCCTTGCTACAGGGTAGACATCCTTACATTTCACAGCTCTTGCAATATTCAGATCATCTGCCATAGTGTTCACACACACACATCATACTTTTGTTTTCCCAAACACTTGCAGCTTGTATTACTCTTCACAAGTCTGAGTCGATTTTGTTCATGTACCTCCCAGGTTTTCTTACTTAGAAATCCCTTGATGCCAAGCAGTAAATATTTACTGGAAATCTCATGGCTCCCTCCAACATTTGACAAATCTTTGACATTTAAACATTCAGCAAAGACAGGGCTTTTGAAAAAAACAAAGAAAAAACCCAGCTGAATTTTAAAAAATATTTTGTAGAACTAGAAGTCTGCTGTTCCCAGGTTGGGACAAACATGCCTGGACCTATCCTGTTCATCCTCCTTCAGAAATAGATTCATAGTTAAAAAAAAAGAAAAAAACCCCAAAAGTTTTTAGAAGAGTAAACTAGTTCCAGATACTAAACATGTTACAGATAAAGCTCTTGCTGTTTATTTTGTTAGTAAACTTGGCACTATTGCTATTAAATCGAATAGTTGTAAGTAGCTACACTGCAAAACTGAAGTACTGTAACAAGATGAACTGCAAATTATCACTAATTCACTTTAATGATTGAAAGGTCCATTGCAAGCAACTGAAGTTCGCAAATTAATGAGGAAGCAAGTTACATATATTAACATACTCTGGTCTACTGAAAAAATAACTATAACACTGGTATATTTGGGAGTGCATCCACATGTTCTGTGGCTGTTAAAGGGCCACACGTGTCTGGCTACTAAATCTTTCATAGATTTAGCGTGAAAAACGACAGAGAAGGTTAGCAAGTTTCTTTTGTTTCCTTTTGGACAGAGGATTCCTGTTTCTGACATTTACTATTAGTAGTTCTAATCAGGCTTATTTCCAGAGTTTATCACGTCATTTCAAAAGGACAATCCTGGCTCTCAAACAATGTTCTATTCAGCATCTTTATTGCACCTGGACACCTCAACAAGTAACTTTGCAATTACAGCTGAATACAAGAGATTTTATTCAAATCTTGCATTCAACAACAGGGATGTATTCCCATTTAACGGGTGTTCTTTTAATTAACTCACCTTTTAGCAAAAGGCAGCCTCGACCAGCTAAACATAAAGCTGCTCAGTTGTCAGAGAGGAACAGCTGAAAGCAACAGTTTGGCCCCTTGCCCGAGGAAGGCTGGAAAGCTCTAAAAGCCCTCCTGGCATTAGGCTGCCACGTGTTTGGAATGGCTGGAATACACAGTACCCCAATTATTATTCAGCTACTTTTACCCCGTCTGCTGTCTCCAGTTTAGGGTACAAATGCTTGAGCGTGCTTTATTATCCCTAATTCACAGAGTAATTTAGTCTCAATTTACAGCTGAAGCTCAAACCCAGGAACAAACCCAAACTGGCATTCTCAGGTACCTTAATCAAAATTTTGCCACTAACCACAGAACAAACAGTGACAAACTCCTTTTACTTGCGTCACACAAAGCTTCTCAAGGTTAGTGGGGTTTTTCTTGGTGTGGTTTCTTTTTCGTTTTATTAAAAACCAAAACAAAACCAACCCAAACCCACAAACAACAAAAATACCTAGCTGTGAATCATCTTTTTACAGTTAGGGAACACAACACAAAAAAGTTTAGGTGGCTTCATCATAGTCACGAAAAATTAACAGCAGAAGAAAAAAAAAAAAAAAAAACCAACCAAATAAACCCACAGAAATCACAGAACAAAAAACACCCCCAAAACCATCAAGAGGTTTCAGCCCCAGTCGGCTACTAAAGCCATCAGAAAATACCTAAGTATGATATTGAAGGATTCTGCCACACTACAGACATCTTATTACTGAGAAGACAGGGGAACTCTACAAGAAAACTTAAATTTGTCTCTAGATATTCTCTACAACAGCTTACAAGTCCTCCACAGAGAATTGTTAGCTTGTAATTCAGATACAGTCTAAGAAATAATTTTTAAAAATAACCAAGAATTCTGCAGCATGTAAGTAATCTGTATCAGCTGCTCATAATTTCTGGATGGCACGTGGAACAAGTGTATCAGCTGTGCTTCTACAACTAGATCCACTTAAAGTGAAGTCCTCGATCTTCACCATCATGAGCATCTTACCTTCTCCTCATCCTGACAGGAAATGGAGTCCTCAAGACTTGGTGGCATATTCTCCTTCTGCTCAGATTTGTAATTCTTGAGTTCACTTTCACTGTCTTGAATCTCATTCTATAGAATAAAGCACTTGAAAGTTGACAGGTTCTTTTCCCCCAGGGAAGTATTTGCTTTCTCTTTTTCTTAAAATCTTTTTTAAAACTGTTTTCCTAGTATATACAGTGATCATTAAAGGAAGGGGCATAAAAATCTCTACAAACTTCGTAAGTGATACATTCTAATGAAGAACAAAGATAGGGCTGTAGAATTTTACTTAATTCTATGGAGGTAATGCCAGCATTTTTCTAAACAACCCCTTTTCTCTACTTCCAGATTCTTGTTAGAAATCAACTGTTATTTATCCTGCTCAATTCACATCTTCCTTTTCCAGAAATGTTAACTTTTAATTTGAAATTACAAGTATTTCAAGGTAAACACTATCTAAATTACTGTAACTGAAAAATACAATTTGACATAAAAGCAAATCCTACCCTTGCTTCAGTACTAGTCAAAAACCTAATTCTGTTATTTACTGAGATTTTTGTTCTTGACAAACTGACTTGTTAAAGATTTTCACAAAAGAATCTTTCAGACTTAAAAAAATATCCAGTGAAACCTCGTGTTTCTTTCATTGCCACAGGATACAAGATAATGGGAGAAAGACTCGTGCCTTTCGCGAGGCATCTTCTTTGGAACATGAGAGACAGACAAATGTCAGCACCAGCATCTTACCGGATTTCGTGAACAAGTCTGCCCCAAACCAACGTGTCTAATAGGTATGTAACTGAATGTTAGAATTTTAACGTATCCATCTCTAAACATGCTGTCCATCATCTCTCCCTTCTCTTCCTGGATCACTTGCAGTCCTGTAGAAACGACGGCTTCTCACCCTTACTCTAACCAACTGTAAGAGTGTCTGTCAGTTTTAATCCAGGCCTAATTACACCACAATGCCCTTAAAATAGTTGTTCCCAAGAGAGATTATGGCTTTCCTTTGTAGCACAGATGTGACACAGTTTAAGAGGAGGGAAGTACAAATACCACACTACCATATCAAAAGAGCCCTAGTTGCTTTGTCAGCAGGGAAGGGGAATATCCAAGAGTTACGGCTGCTGTTGGAACACAGAAGTACTCCAAACGTTGGCCTCGGAAACCGTTGTTTGCTCTGTTTTATGTGCTGCCCTTGTCGATGTGCCAGGCCAAAACTGAAAGAGATTCTGCCACACGGGACATCCCACGAGCATAAGACTGGACTGAGACTCAAACCGATACCACTGGGGATTTGCAAACAAGAGTCTCAGGAGACATCTATGATAAATCTCTTGCCATTAGGACTTAATTTAGTGGATCAGCTACCACTCTGAGCCACAAACTGGAAAAGGCAATCTAGCCAACTGAATCCAGGTAAGAAACAGGATGCAGAAATCAGCAATTAGCAGTTAATCAGATTTGTTGCACTGGCTGCAGTTACTTTCCATTCACGTAGTGAAGTTTCTCAACTTTCCTCCCAAGGGTTGGAGAATTAGACCCACATTACATATGAAATTCAGACATCGTTTCAGCTGGGTAGAGACTTCTCCCTCTCTACAAAATACCCAGGAAGCATGCACTCTTCCAAAGCTTTTATTTCCAGTGCAAGTTTTCTAACTTAAAAAGGCCTATCCTCTTAAAATTTATTACTCTGGCTAATAAAAGGCGTACTTAAGCACTAAAAGTTCCCATCATTAAGCAAAAGTATCAGACAGTTCCAGCAAATGTACTTAAGCACTTTCTAACAAAAGCTTAGATTCTTGCAGTCTCTTCGGCTGCAATACTTTACCGTGATTCATTAATTGCTCATTTCCTGATCAAATATCTGCAAAATTGGCAGGGGTTCATTCACTGCAAGAGTCTAATTGGGTTCAGATAATGAGTGAGAAGATTTAAAGGGAGGTGAAAAGCAAAAGGGAGAAAAACTGACTGGAGATCCCAAAGCTGCAGGCCAGGAGGATCCAGGTTCTATGCACTGTATTGCACTGAAAGTCACTGCATCTTCCTGTGCCTCAGTTTCCCCTAGCTTATAGCTAACATACAATACAGAATTGAGCTTGGGAAAAAAAACACCCAACCCACGAACAAACAAAAAACCCCAAAACAAAACAAACACAACAAACATGCAAAGAGCTACAGACATGTAGAAAGAAAAAGAATGTCAGCTATGTTTCAGAAGGGCCTCAGTCAGGATGCCAGCAATTAATTCCTTGGAAAACTTTCAAGACTATTCCAGAAAGATGCAAATACTTATTTCTTCCTGCAGAATGTAGAAGCAACTCTTCATTAGAAGTTACTGCTGAGGGCACAAAGTCACTTTCAAAAAAAAAAACAACAAAACCCAAAACACGGCATTGTCTTCAAAAGCCTGCTTTCCCTCTTTCCAGTCTCAGGTTGGGACAAAAATTCACTTCTACCCAAGCCAAAGAGCAGACTCACCATCGTAACGAGGCCTGTGGAACTGCCCTGCTTGGACACGGCTGCCTGATACTTCGCCAGCCTATCCTTTATGGAAGTGTCTGTCAAGCGAGGCATCTCCAGGCTTTTCTTGGTCTCTGCCTTATCTGGGCTGAGTGCTGGACTAGTATCTACAAGATGCCCTGCAAAAAGAACTACGTGAATAAAGGGTAACTTTCAGGAACACAAGCAGACCTGTCCACAGAAAAGATTTACAAATCCCACCCCTTCACCCCTCCCAAGAGGGCAGAAATTCCAGATCTGAAGAGCACAGAAATGCTTCAGTCAAAGGTTTGTGCTCCAAGTCTCATAGTTAATCCAACCAGATTCAGAAGTAGCGTATTCACCAGACACAGCACCCAGACCGTGGTCTCGGAAGTAACGAAAGCAAACGGTTTTAACATTGAAGTTTGCTTTGCTGTTACTGTCAGATGAAAGCAGCTGCTACAGTGGCTGAATGGAAATACACACAATTCCTGGAGTGGAACCGTTGTCAAAGTCTTTTGGGCAAAACATGGGAAGTGAGGAAGGAAGTTCCACCTGCCGCTTCCACCTTCTCCATGAAAATAATTTATCATGACATGTTGCAGATGGGGATCTCGAGAACAAACATGTCATGAAATAATTCTGTTTAGTCTTGTAGGATCATTTGAAGCATCTGTTTTTATCTCAAAAGGGAGGAAAGAAACACTGGGGAGCTGAAGTCTTTGCACAGGTGCAGATCTACCGACTCTCAGAACTATGCCCCATTACTTGCCATCCATCTTTCACTTTTGCTGTCAGATGTTAGCCAACTAGGTTTAAAAAGCCAGCTCCTGTGACTGCTCTGCTATCTAACTTCCTTGTATAATGGTCAGGTCTTCAGTAATAGCTTAATTGTTCAATAAAGACTGATTAAAAAAATGACCTTTCACTAGCTAGTGGCCTTGAATAAGTGCATAGTTGTATGAATCGTTAAGGTCCCTTTTGGGGACAATAATGTAAGTGGTTCTTGCCACTCTCTCCAGTGTTGCTCAAATAAGGACACAATGTGCATCACCAAGTAGCAAAATATAGTAGTAGCCATAGGTTGAAAACACAAAAGATTGTAAATGCTTTGTTAGAAAAGAGACTCCAAACATATCAAAAATACGTAATTTTGCTCAAGTCCTAAGGCTAGATGTAATTACCTGTGTCTGGACAAGGTGGGAGAGATGAGAATTAAAGCAAAAAGGAAGAAGGCATATTGTCTTGTCTGATTGTTTGCTACTTTCTAAATTAGTTGGACTTGTAAAAATAGTTCTAGGGTTAAGACACAGGTAAAAAATGGGTTCTATTCCTTAACTTGCTAGTTTTCTCCTGTGCCTTGGTTTCCCATGCTTAAGGCTATAACGGTTTAAAATTCACAGCAAGCCTTAAGTCAGTAAATGCAATGCTCACATGGGCCTTGCAGACAGAAGATGGCTGCATTTCCTCCCGTTTCTGAAAGGCAAAGGTTATTTCCATTGTATTGTATAAAAATAGTTTTATTTTATAAACTAAAAAAACAAACAAACAACACAAACCATGAGATTTACTGACCTGATGTACTATGGCTCTTCTCTCCTTGGCCACCATCAAAGTCCTCAGAAGAGAGGGAGTTTTCAGAAATCCTCCTGCTGGCTGCCGTCTTCCTCTGGTCTCTAGGGCCCTGTTAGAGACAAGACCCACCTATCAGCTGCCTGGACAAACAGAGATTGTTGCGTATAATCCTTTAAGATGCACAGGTGTCACTAGCAAATCTGCTTTACTGGAATAAACAAGTCTAGCAGGTGACATCTTATTTAACCAATATAAAGTTTGATCACAGACTACCTGACCCTCTGTCACCTGGAAAACACTTTCTTGAAGAGGTCAGTAGATGCCCTTTGACTAGTTACCTTCGTTGAAAAGTCAGAGAACCACAAAGATCAGAGTTTTAGGCATTTACCACTGCAAAGACAAAACTTCAGTCTTGTAAATGCAGAACTTCAGTTGCATTTCATACAATTTATTTTGAAACTAATCTTCAAGGATGTTTTATGAAGACTTAGCATCAGAAAAAGGATGAAAGGAGTGAGCTATCAAAAATCTGCATTGATTTTCAGCAACAGAAATAAGAATAAATGCTATTGGAATAAAAGTCCTCTAAAGTTACTTGTTGTGATTTGGATAGCTCATGCATTTGGTATCAAATAATTCCCTAATTACATCTGATAAGGCTGAAGCTTAAGCAGGAGAGTGCTAGAGGTAAATATTCTCAGATATCCAGGACAATCACTGTCTGCAAGGCTGCAGTGCTGGCTGGGGTGGTTTGCAGCACTGCACACAGATGCTCGGGCTGGCTCAATCAGATGTGATGCTCCTTTCTTGAGACCAACTCCCCAACTCCTCTCATGCTCAGTAAAAGAAACTCTGAAAAGAAATTTCAGCAGTTTTGATAAAAACTCATGAAGTGCAGAGCTTAAATTGACTTCATCAAGATAGGATGTTTTCACAGCTGGAAGAGTCAACCTATAGAATACTAGAAGGGGATAGATCTTTGTTCCCTCCCTAGGAAGAGTTAAATCACAGAGCCAGTTAGAAATTAAGATTGAGGTTAATGTAAGGAAAAAGGCAGGTTTGGCAAGAGGCTCCAATCACACATTCCT
>KL267914.1:77299-90130 GCA_000699545.1 Podiceps cristatus | reverse complement strand
GCTGCCGACGTGACATAAAAGGTTAATTTCCGGGAGGGACCGTCTGTTGCCCCAAATCACCATTTCCCTTGGTCAAAACACTGGCGTGTGCCCCTCACTGCCCGCTTGCCCCCGGGTTGGCTTTCCCTCGGCCCGGAGCAGGGGCAGGTCAGAGGCGCAGGGCCGGGGCCCGAGTCCGCAGGGAGGTCAGGGACACCCACGTTAAGTTGTGGGTTTTCTGGTGCCGAGGATCAGTCCCGTCCAAGGCGGCAAAGCGACAGGTGGGCTGAGCGGTGTCCAGCCCTGCCTGCTCTGGAAAGGTCTCCAACCGCCTGATGGTTTGTTCCCTTACCCGCAGCGCTGCACCTGTCCCTGGTGTTCTCCCAAGAGCAGGGCTTGCTCGTCTTTATTCACAGATCCCTCGGCATCGAGGAGGTAAGTCGGTAAACTAATTTTTAAAGAAATGCTGAGACAGTGCTATATGAACGGGCATGGGGTATTACACACGTTAAAACTAATTTTTGTTTTCCAACTTTACAGTTTCGAGATTGCAGAGAAGAAGCATTGAAGTTTCTTTGTGTCTTTATGGAAAAAGTTGGCAACAAAGTTCATCCTTACGCCTGTAATATTAAGGTAGTGTCGTGGTTTAACCCCAAACGGTAACCAGACCACGCAGCCGCTCGCTCACCCCTCCTCTCCCCCATGGGGTGAGGAGGAGAAATGGAGAGAGAGTGAGAGCTCGCGGGTTGAGCTAAAAACACTCTAAAGAGCCAGCAAAGGAAAAGATAAAAATATATTATCAATACTACTACTACTAATAATAATAATAATGTAAAAGGATAACAGAATATATATAATGAACAATGCACAATTTCTCACCACCCGAGGACCGATACAGCCCGTCCCGAGCAGCAGTCAGGGAGCAGGGATATTCCCCCGCAGCTCTCCCAGAGAGCGCGAGGGAACAGACAGACGAACACACAGGCCCGAATGAAATAAAACAACAATAAGATAACAAGAAAGGAACGTGAACAGAAAATGAACCGAACAAGGAACCCGAACCCTAAGGAAAGGGCAAGGGTAACAAGGCAAAAGAGAAGGGCAAAAAGGGCATGCAAAAAAGCCATGCAAAAAAGGGCTTGCAAAAAGAAGGACTGAGGGGCAATGGCTGACCCTCACTTATACTGGGCATGACGTCTATGGTATGGAATACTCTCTTTGGCCAGTTTAGATCAACTATTCTGTCTGTGCCCTCCCAAGTGTCTGAACCTGCTTGTTAGCAAAACTTGGGAAACGGCAAGATGTCCTTGGTCGTTCAGCAGCAGCGAACAACAGCAGCGTGCTATCGCCTTGTTTCACATACCAACTCCAAAACACAGGAGCTGCTGCAGACAAAAACTAGCTCTGTCCTGGCTAAAACCAGGACAGGTAGGTAAAGGAAAATTATTAACATCTTTGCCAAATGATAGAAACAATTCTGGTGAGTCTCAAAACATAAAAGATTCATAACTATCCTTCACCCCTCCCAGTCTGCCTTACCCGTCTCTAGTGTTTTTGTTAGAGCTGAAATAACTTGATTGATACAAGATATAATTAATACAACATAGAAGTGTGGAATTTTCTTCAGCTATAGAGTTAATTTTACAGATTTATCTTTACAGAAAATAAGCTACTGATGTTGAAAATATTAGTTATATTTTTAATTTATACAGAGTAAATTCATAATTTAATATAGCGTTATATTTTAAATGCTTCTGTAGGTGATAGGTAATTTTAAATACTGATTTTTAAAAGTTTCTCCTGCAAAGTTGTTACTCTCGCAGTATATACAGAGATTAGTGGAAACTACCATATCTCTAAAGATGAGATTCCTTGAGTCTAGATTGCTAATAATATTGTTTAGCATAGAAATGCTTGACTGCACCACTACTCCTTCTGGTCTCAAATTAGTAGCTACATACTCAAAAAAAATATGACATAGAGGTGGAAAATTTGCTATGTGTGCCTTTTATTCCAGAAACTGTACTTTCTTTGCTTGAGTCAAGATATGTTATTATGTCAGGCAGTGCTGCAATGTTGCCAGTGAAGCCCCTTTCAGGACTGAATATTTTTATTGTTTCAGACTTTTTAAAAACTTTAAACTCCTTAAGAAGAGATACTTTAAAAAGGTAGATGAATACATTGTAATCTTTGAATTCCCGTCACTGTTCACAAGTACTATGATGTCCATTTTCTTTCCTATCTAGCAAACTTGTCTTAGTGTTTATACAAAAGAGAGGGCAGCAAAATGTAAAATCCCAGCTCTGGAACTTCTGATTAAGGTAAAATACATTTTATAAATTTCTCTTGTTTCGAGAAAAAGTAGAAAATCTGTTGTGTTACATCATGCAGAAAATCTGTAGTCTACAGTGGCAAGACAACGTTAATACTGTAATATTTAGATGTTAGTAAGAAATATGTCTTAACAATATGTTGTCTATGATGATCCTCCGCTACACTGCTTAGATATGAGCATGTCATTCCTTCATTTGCTAAAGCAAGACACTTGTTTTGGAGGCAGTTGCTGATCTTCTCTTTCCCAGTTTATTATGGTCCTTTAAGGAGAAATTTTGTATTTCAGTTGTATTCTTACTTTAAAATATTATGTATTACTCTATATTATAGTATAATACATTAGATACGGTGTGCAAAAGGTGTGGAGGAGGAGAAAGGCTTTTTTTCAGAAGTTTTATTACTGCATGAGCCAGTAACTTCGTAACGTGCTTCTTTACAATGCATTAGACCCTTGTTTTGCAGATGCTTTTGCACCAGCTTAGTTTTGTTTATGAGAAACAAAACTCCCTTCTGAAGTATTCTGAGGAGTTCTGTGAATTGGATTGGCTTTATAGCAGCTGTAAGAGAAATGCAATGTGATAAAGGCTACTGCAGACATTGTTAAGCCTGTGCTCTTGTGGTTTTTATATATACAGATATGTATATAAAATTATAGTGTGTATAATTTTCATGTATATGATCTATATGTATAATAGAATTTTTTTTAAAAAAAATTTATACATACGTAGGAAGGTAGTTTGTTGTTAAAGTAGATATCATGCCAATACTCTTTCCTGGACAAGTCATTTTAAATCTCTTTCACTGAATAGCATACTCAAACTGAAGTTATATATATGAACTGTGGTTTTGTTTAGACCAAGTAGGGTTGTGGTAGTGATATTGATGATTTTCCTAAATTTTCATTTTTTTTTTTTTTAATCTTAGTTGCTCCAAAATTTACGACATTCTTGTCTGATGGAAGAAATGAAAGTAGAGGAGATATTTAATAAATTTTATGGGGAACTTGCCACAAAAAGTAAAGTTTCTGATACAGGTAAGCCTTAGTTTTTATGTCCATGTCCTTTGTTTTATTTACACATAGTTTTTCTTGTATTATACCCCAAGGAAATAGATAATTGTTATTCGCATGGCAAGTGTGTTTAAAAATGGTGGCTGTCATGTTTTAGAGCTAGTAAAATTTGTTCAGAAGCAGACCTGTATGTATGTGTGTATGACCTAACACACGGGAGAAATCATATAAGTGACTTTAGTGGTGGCATTTCATACTGAATTTAAGCATAGGACTGGTTTAGGATTCCTGATATAAAAGAGTATTTGTATGTCTAATCTGTTATTATTAGTCCCCAATGCCTAAATCCTGAAAGTAATTACAGCTCCCTGGCATTAACCAATTTAACTTTTCTAGGCCTTTAGATTTATTTTTTTTTTTCCCCCTAGGTTCAATGTTAACCTGGTGTAGCTGAATCTTAGGAATTATTCTTATACCCATTTTATAACTATACACACCTGTGTCCCTATAACTTTGAGCCTTATGAGTAGTCCTGGTCCCTACAGTGGGTGCCCTTGTCTGGAACAGAGGAAATTCCAGCTGCCCATTCCTGTCAAAGTTCATGTAAACCCCAGCTCAGTTGCTAAAGCTCTTCATAACCTTATTCCAACCCTGGCCAGTTTTGTTCTCAGAGCTGCACTTTTAGTGTGATAGTTCCTGCATTGGTCACCCCTAATGTCAGCTCATCAGTTCTAATGGGAGCTTGTCAGTTCCTGCCTAATTATGTTATTTATGATGTTAAGCATATTAACAAGAGCTCTAGTTTGATAGTCTTGGCTAGTAACAGGTGAAATCTTGGCTAGACAGGTCTAGCCTTCACAGTACTTGCTGTGCCTGTGTAGAACCCTTCAGTCTGAACTCGAGCCTACAAAATTCTGCTAGCTGTTGGCCTTAACCTACGTAAAAGGCTTGGCACAACCTCAAGGCCAGCAGCAAACTTGGATTGGTGGTAAATGCTTTCTCAGTGGATATGGCTTTTATTAATCAGTTTTCTAAGCCACATTTAAAAAGAGTAAATGTGTTTAACTTATTAACGTGAGAGCAGGATGCATCCCACATGGTAGTATGTAGAGAGAGATATGCATATGTTATGTACATTATAAAGAGATGTCTTTCCCACGTGCTAATCACTGACTAAAATCCTCTGGGATGATTTTCTTATGGTTGCAAGTTATATAGGAATTGCAATGGAAATGTCAAAGTGTTTATTTCATTCATTAATAATATTAAATTACTTCTTAGTACTGGAAAAGATTTATGAGCTTTTGGGAGTTTTGGGAGAGGTCCAGCCTAGTGACATGATTAACAACTCTGAAAAACTATTCCGAGCTTATTTGGGAGAGCTTAAAACACAGGTATGATTGGAATTTCTTTTCACAGTCTTATATTGTTTGGTGTTTCGTTGGTTTTGTGTGGTGGTGTTTTTTTTCTCTCTCCTTTGATGTGTGTTGCACTGTATGTTGGAATACTGTTGTAACTAGTACAATTTGTAGGGATTTAACTGGACAGTTGTAAATGTTTCCTTAAGGACTGTTAAAGTCTGTGTTCTCTGGTTCTGAGAAACTTTCAAAGTAAAAATTCAAGGCCATCAAGGCAAATTAACTAGTTTACCGTGAGAATAGATGGCATTTGATGATCATTGCAGTAGTTCCCAAGAAAATTTATATTTCCATGCACTGGTAGTTTCTGATGTGGGCTCTACTAGCTGCAAAATCCTTGCACTTCAGGTATCTGCTGAACTTCACTTTCCTATATTCTGCACTTTTGAGACATTAGTGTGTGCTATCTAAGTTTTGCTATGGTCAGTCTTGGTGGAATATGTTTCATGCTTGTCAAAGGATTTCTTATGCTTCTGTAGTTAAACTCCCTCCCAAATGGTATGAAACTTAGGAGCAGGAGATGTTTCTGTGGACTTGTGTTCATAGAGGTGGGTGCTGACAAAACTGGAATATGCTGGAATATGTTATTTTATCTACACTTCTAGGAACAGGGAAGCCTTGGTGTAAATTCATCTTAGCTTGAGGATAACATTTTTTTTCAATTCCCACTTTTTTTTAGATGACATCAGCTACGAGGGGACCCAAGCTACCTGTTGTAGCAGGATGCCTAAGGGGACTGACTGCGCTCATGTACAACTTTACGAAATCTGTGGATGAAGGTATGTTCTTTTTCTATGTGAAAGTTATACAGTTTGATATATTTTACTCATTATACAGCCAGCAAGCAGCACCATTTCTTGCTGTGAACTGAGAATGAGAATTTCCCCACTGGTAGATGGTTTGTGCAAAAGCCAGGCCTTATCCAGTTTCCTGGTCCTTTTAGTCTGTCTTTGTGCGGAGTGGATTCATCAGTGTTTTCTGTATGTAAATGTTTGAAGTGCTATTTTCTAATCAGAGATGGGGCAGCTGTGAGAGCCACGTTGAAGCTGGAAGGCAGTTTATACAGAGATGTGTTTTCCTTAGAAGGAACATGTCTGTTAAAACATAGGTATTCAGAAAAATCAATAAATATAGATGCACAGTTTTTTCAAATTTAAGAGTATTTCAGGAAAAAGTGTCCCTGCCTCTTAAAATGAAGTATGTAAAGCTTTTCAATACTGCTTCTTCATACCAAGCTTTGGATAAAAATATCTTTGTCTTCACTCTACCTCTTGTGTCTCAATAGTGAAATACTCATTATTGGATTGTTTCACAGATCCTCAGACTGCAAAGGAGATTTTTGATTTTGCAATGAAGGCAATCAACCCACAGGTAAATGTGCCATGTGTTAATTGTTCCACATAAATGAATTAGCCCCAATGAAGAATAAATCACATATGACAAACCTTTTCTGATATTACAGGTTGATCAGAAGCGATACGCAGTACATCTAGGTAAGACTAAATTATTTCAATTTGTGCTGAGGTGGATAATGTACGTACAGTGGCATCTTCAGTCTGGAGTTGTTTATTCTCTGCTGGCTGTCTTTGGATAGCTCTGGTCTCCAGTCTTCTAAGCTGATGAGAAGGCAAAGCTGGTGTACTTTTAAGTTGGAATCTAAAGAGTTAAACATGTATTTGGTTAAACTAGGTGATGTCTAGCTTATGAACAGCGGTGTTACACTTGATGTCATTTGCCCCTCTGGAGTAGTACAAAACCCTGGTATGAGAAGGAAATCATGGTAGGAGTAGAAATAAGAGGAATATAGCAAATTGGGAGAAAAGAGAAGACAATGGATTGGGTTAAAATTAAAAAAAAATGGGAAGAGAAAATGAATTTCATTGGAAGAAGGAGAAGGAAATCGGTAACAAATGAAGTTCATGAAGAAAATGAGAAACTGGCCTGCGAAATGTGAGTGGCTTATGGAGAAACTGCAAAAATGAAAGGTTTGGGTACTAGGCCTACAGCAACTGGGAAGGGTAAAACCCTCTTTAAAGATAGTCTGCCCCCCCCCCTCCCCCCAAAAATTAATTCATTAAGGATCTCGAAATTTCATTTATGCTTATATTTGGGATTGTGAAGTTACCTACATTCTGAATTCTTTATTTGTCTGCATCACAGTTTGGTGGAGGAGGGGACTCGAGAATATGTCCTGACCATAGAAACCAGTTCCTCGTGATTTCTGCAATTGAGTATTTGTAACCAATAGAGTCCTTTTCTTTTCCAGTGTTAATGTAAATTACTTCAGAACACGGCTATGCTTTCCATAATGGTGTGCATTTAAAAAGAGGATTTTGGAGGGTTGTTTCTGTGTTTAAGTTCTTAATGTTTGGATACCGATACTGTAATGGCTAGAAGAATACATTCTATACCCTCCTACCTAAAGTCCAAATGTGGACTTTATTATAGTCTGGTCTGGTTTTGGAAAGTGGAATGTGAGTCTGGGTTTTAATGAGAATTATTTTTAAATTACAGCTGGTTTACAGTTGTTCAGCTGGCATGCTGCTCAGTTTGGTGCCTTGCTCCTGGACAACTATGTCTCCCTTTTTGAAGCAATGTGTAAATGGTGTGGCCACACAAATCAGGACCTGAAGAAAGCCAGTCATTCTGCACTAGATTCATTCCTCAAGCAGGTATTGTAACTTCACTGGGATCTCTGAGACTAAAGCAAAGTCAAATTTCTTGAAATAGTGGGGATATTTTGGTGCTTGGAAGTTCAGTGAATCTGTATAATAAATAATTATTTTGTTTGATGGCCTTCATATTACAAGCTAGGTATCTTTTAAGACTTACTACACTTTTTTGTGGCTTTTCTCATGTTTCTGGAAATCCTGAAATTCTTGTATCTGCTTCACAGATTTCTTTAATGGTAGCTAAGGATGTGGAGCTACACAAGAGCAAGTTGCAGTTCTTCATGGAGCAGTTCTATGGAATCATCAGAAGAATGGATTCCAGCAACAGAGAGTTGTCCATTGCCATTCGTGGATATGGGCTTTTTGCAGCAGTATGTGCAGGAAACTTTTGCTGATAAAGCAGTGTACTGCATGGATTTAAAGTTAGGATTCATTAGTACCCATTTTACAATTTTACACAGCTAGTTTAAATGCTTCTGTTTCCGAATTAAGTGTTGAACTTAATTAGCTACACTGTAAAATCCATTGTGGTTGAAAGTATTAAAACACATACTGAATTTAGTGGGAGCACTTGCAGAATTGAGGGCTCTAGTTACTTCTGCTTGTGCACTAGTTCTGAAGTGGAAAAAACAGGAACTTCACATACAGCTGTCACAAAACTTAAGGATGTGCTTAATCGCATAGGTATGGACAATACCTCACTAGCTCTAACTAGGTGGTAGAGTCCAGGCCAGCTGTGCTCTGGAAGCAGTTCAGATATATTTTCTACAGAGCAGGAATCTCAATCAGAACAGCCAAAAATGCACTGCTGACTGCAGGACACTAGGAGGTACTCTGTGAAAACTGCAAATTAAAAAAAAAAAAAAAAAAAAACAAACAACCTGAATGTGGAGGGCAGATATGTTTGTCAGGAAGCACCATTAAGAACCAGCTTCCAATTTTTGTCAGCAATCAATTAAAATGGGAATGTAACAATAAGGTTCTATAATGAGAGGATGATGTTTATGTATCTGCAACCTATGTGCTTGATGATGGTACCCCAACTTTTCTATGAAAAATTTTAGACATTCCTTTTTTCCTCTCTCTCTCTCAGAGCAAAGATTACGTTAAATAATCTCAAAGAGTATTTATAAAAGGTTAGGAAATAGCTGGTTACTAGCTGAATTCTTTCCATTTTGCTACCCTTTGAGCTGAGTGCATTTATCTTGTAGAATTTTCAACATGCTTTGGTGAAACCTAGTCTTCCTCTCCTATGATATGAACTAGAAAGGAATTGAATTAAAGGTATTGCTTCCAGAAAAAAAGGAAAAAAAACCTACAGTATTTCAAATTACTGAATTGGAAGAATCTTGTTAAAAGTATCTGTACGGAACACAAGAAGTTAATTAAAATTGCATAATGCAGAAAATTTTAATAGGAAAAAGGGATCTTAATGCTCAGATATATGTAAATCTTTAATATGTTAAGACACACCAATAGTTGTTAGCCTTTTCAGACTAAATCTTGGCCAAGCGCCAGGTGCTGGGTTATGATGAAGCAGGAGGCTTGCTGCTGCTGGAAGGAATAACCTTAGCCTGAACACAAGTTCAGGGGTTGATTCAGGTTCAAGGCAGAGTATTTCTTTTACTGTCTAACTGCTGAAATCATTTTAAAGTAATACTTGCAGGCCTACAAATGACAAATGGATAGTCTTCATTTTGTCAGCATGTTTTTAGGCAGACTAGAGTCAACCTTTAGCCTAACTCTGTAGTCTGTCATTATCTAAGTCAGTCCATTCTTTTTCCATGGTCAATTCCCTACTACAGTTCTTGCCTGTGACCTGGTTCCTTTTTGCACAAAGATTGCTTTTTGACCTAGGTCATGCTGAATACTGTGATTTACAGATCATTCTGTAGAAATCTGTAAGCATTATTACTTACCCTCTAGTACTGTTTGGATGCTTTCTTCCTGTTCCTTAGTTTAGGAGTAGTCTTTATCCTCTGTTTGTACAGATCCCAGCACAATAAAAGTTCAGAATTTTGGCTGCTGGGTTAAATGCTAAATAGTAGTAGCCTGTGAATGGTAATTGATTAAGCCACAGTCGGGGAAGCTGCTTACTACTTTAATGCATCTAGGTCAAAATACAAGTGAATATTAGCATCCATGATGCTGTATTTAAGATATTTACAGCCAAACTCCATGCTTTTCAGGCTGAATTTGAAATTGTGTCACTGAAAGTTCAAGTACTCTTGCAGTAAATTACACTGCATCATTGAACTGTTTAGTTCATTGTAGATACTATCTTTCTCATACACGTAGCAAGTAGAATACTTAAAGTTAGTTTATTCAGATGTATTGAGTTCCTGGAAAAATTTAAAAGATTATTCTTACTATAGTTCAGTGAAGACTTGACTGGGTTTTAGTGCTACAGCATGTGTTTGCTTGCCTGTCTGACATTGTTAAGTCAGTATTTTATTTTCTCTCTGTAAGCCCTGTAAAGCCATACATTCTAAGGATGTTGATGACATGTATGTTGAGCTCCTTCAGCGTTGTAAGCAAATGTACCTCACAGAAGCAGAAACAATCGATGACCATCTGTATCAGCTACCAAGTTTCCTCCAGTCCATTGCAAGTGTGATATTCCATATAGATACAGTAAGTGGAGTATTTGAGGTACCAGTCATTTTTTTTTTTATGCAGCTAGGGATGTGTAAGACAGTAGTAGCCATGAACTTACCTATGCTGGAAAGTGTTTATCTGAAATACAATGAGTTTTAGCTACTCGGGGGCGGGAAAAATACCAGGAGAATACTTCATTAGATTTTATTTGAATAAAGAAAATACATGAATATACGGTATAAACTGCTACAGTGCATTGTAATAAAAAACATGATAGCCACGTGTAAATAGGTTTTTATTTATTTTAGGAAAAGCTATTTGTTTGGTCCTAGCCTCACCCTCCTTTTTGTGTGATTTCTACCACACTGTTGCTGCTTTTTCTTTTGGTACTGATACTTAGCATGTTCTCTGAGGGTGATACTTTGATTTTCCTCTGATACTGTGCTATCTGTGTTCTAACGAGGACTTTCTGCATCCTAGCTGGAGCTGGGATGTAAGGTTGGGGCAGAGAAGAGACTTTCACTTACATTATGTTTTCACATTTTTAAGGATGAACTCATTATACTGCTGTGTTGTTATTGTTTAATTAAATTGATACTTTTCTAATAAGCTTAAGACTGGTTCCGCTGAAGCACTAATCTATTCAGGAGCTACTTTCCATAATGGGTTCCAGGAAACTCTCTTACTCTGTTTTGTTTTGTTTGGGCTTTTTCTTGTTTGTTTTATATCTAAGATGTATTCGCTTTCCAAGTCTTTTATTGTTCTCAGAGCAGGTTTTGATGTAAACTCTTGTAACAAAGTATCTTTCTGAATTCAGCATAATTCTTCACATTGATACTGAGTTATAATCATTGTGTTGGCATGATGGTTGGGTGTGGTTTTTTGTCATTGATTTGTTTTGTTTTGTTTTCCTTCTAGATTCCTGAAGTGTACACTCCAGTTCTTGAACATCTGGTTGTGCTGCAGATCAATAGCTTTCCACAATACAGTGAAAAAATGCAGTTAGTCTGTTGCAGATGTATAATAAAGGTATTTCTAGCCCTCTCAGGAAAAGGCCCGGTTCTCTGGAGTTTTATGAGCACTGTAGGTAAGTCTGTGATATTAACTTCGTTGGGGTTTTTGGGGGGTTGTATTTTTTTGTGGAATTTTTTTTGTGCATGTCGTTGTTTGTCTTTTGGGTTTTTTTGTTTATTTGTCTTTTGGGGGGGAGTTGTAAATTGAGTAACAGGTTCTAAGAGAGAGATGTGAAATAGCCATTTGGGGTCAAAAATAAGCTTTTCTCAACCTCTAGTAATGGAGTTTTAGAGTTCTCATTGAGCTATTTTTCAGTATCCATTGTTAAATCACTTGAGGAATACATTTAGCAACTGTTTTGTAAGTCACAGTGACTATCATCAAGGGCAGGAGAATATATTTTTGTGATAAACTGCTTAAACATAATATTTACGTTCCTGCTCTGAAGGATTGTGGGGAGAAAGGAATTTCACAGAAAAATGTACAAAAATCTGTTCAATATTCTTTTGGTTACCCCTGCAAAATATCAGAGAAGGTAGGGTGAGTGTAATCTCTATTAGAATTGCAATCTTTTTGTGCTCTGGAACTTGTACATAGTAATAATGAAAATTCCAACTATGCAATTGGATACAGTCCTGCGAATGTAATAATGAATGTGTCAGCATCAGTAGCTGACAATTCTAGTAGCCTCCAGCATGCTGGCATCTCATTATAATGATTTTCAGATATGATTTTTAATTTCTTTCAGTTATTTACGGTGGCTTTTCTCTATTGCTGTGGCATTTTCATTGTTTTCCATGTTATTGATTTGGGATGTGATGTGCACCCAGAGCACCGTGCCAGAATGGGGATCCCAAGTCCATGTCTGAGAGAGTCAGTGGGAGTTTTTGCCTTTTTCAGTGCGGGTGTTACTGGCAATGCCTTGAGGAGAAGTAGTAAGAAGCAGGTTCAAAACTGTTTTCCTGTGAAACATTGTAGTTATGGCTCTGGTTTTGACTAAATTTGCCTTTAAAGAAAAATTCATGTCTATTTGCTTCTCCCTCATCTGGACAGAATATAGAAAATAGAAGACTGATTTAATTAATTGCTAACATAATGAGTGATACGGATGCTCTGCCTTGTAAATCTGTTCAGGCATTTTTTTTTTCAGTGCATCAAGGATTAATCAGAATCTTCTCCAAGCCAATCACATTTTCAAAGGTAAAAAACCTGTTTGTATTTTTTGTTCATTTAAATTCCTAGAGTATACATTCCAGCTCTTGAAAATCTAGCCCAGCAAACAGGGGAAGGCCAGAAGAAGCAAAAGTAGTACTGTTCATTTTGAATTGTGGCCCAGTTGTTTTTAGTTTCTGGTCCCTACATCTGCTCAAAATAATGAGGATGTGCCTCTTGTAATGAATAAAAAAAAAAAAAAAATAAAGACAGAAAATAGACTATCATTCTCTTCAGTTCTTGTTTACTCAGGTTGTCTGTAACAAAGTAGGTTGTAGTTAAGTTCGTCTAGCTTTCTTCCAGGCTAACAAATTTTGCACACTTTAAAAGTTTTACCAAGTCTTTGTGTTAAGGGAAGATTTTAAAGCTTTTTTCATCCTGTGCAGCAGGATAACCATAGAGTTTCTCAAATAACTGACCACTGGAAGGAGAAGAGCTTTAGAGATTTTTGAAAGGAACAGGGTGTTTTGTGCTCTTGTCAAATTGGTTAAATGAGAAAGCAAAACATTTAATGTTTCTACCTGCAGAAATAATGTGTTTTTTCTTGATTCGCGTAGTTACATATGCAGTATTTCTGAAAAATACTGTGTCCTTT
>KL267914.1:63990-76684 GCA_000699545.1 Podiceps cristatus | reverse complement strand
GAAACAAAAATCACATTCCCTGTTTTGTTTTCACTATGCTTAGTGTCCTTGAAGTAGTGTTCATACTAGTCAAAATGTTTCACTTCATATTTCTGGATATTGTGTTGCAGTGTTAGGAGATGGGAGTATCAGAATTGGAAGAAGTTCACAGAATCTGTGATGCCTACTCTGGCATCTAGTGGTATTTTTCTACTTGCTTTTTTCCTTATGAGCTAGCATCCTATACTATTTATTTGAACTATTGATCTGTCAATTATTAATCATTTGTCCGTGTTGGACTAGAAAGTAGCAACTAGAAAAAGAGGAGACTTTGTTTATCTGGAAAAAAAGGTGTAAATGCTTTCTGTGTTGTCACAGATCCAGTGTTCTTGCTTCAATATTTATTTTCAGGATGAAAATGAAACTGATGGTGCTTTGGTTGGCCCTACTTCTGACCCTGCTTCAAACCTTCAGCCAACAAAGCCGACAGACTTTATTGCCTTTATAAATCTAGTGGAATTCTGCAGGTATTAATACGGTTTTCTGTAGTTGGGAAGTTCCAAGGTGGTTGGAAGAAATTTAATGAGAGATTTATTTAAGATGTCTGTTTCTGACTTATGACAATATACCGTATTTCAAAAGGCACAGGGTGATCAGCCGGGAGACTGTTTCAAACATCTCGGTCATAGGTAAAAACATGCTAGTTCATCAGTTTTTTTGAAGACTAAGCTCAGTTTTTTTGAAGACTAGGAGACAAGTCATTCACTTCCATTATTTGGGTGTAATTGTCTTTCAGTATATGTCATAACTTCCAATATTATGCCAACCATGTATCCTAAATACTTCAGACACCAGACAGACAGCCTTCATAAAGTGGTATTGGGCATTAAGTGAAAGGTACAGTGTTTGCTTGTGAAGGTCCAGTTGATTTCCCCAAGCAATACTGCAGTCTGTCTTGGTAATGAAATGTGGTATGTGTCTATGTACATTTATAGAAATTTAATAATGAGATGTAATGAGAAAAAATGGCTTTGCACTGTAAAGCAAAATAAAAATCATCCAATGCTTACCTCAGAGGGCAGCATGTAATTATTCCCTCACTGTCGTTGGAGCTGCTCTGTTACAGCAATACTTCTCTTTCTTGTACTAACTTGAAAGTTTTAAAAAAAAACCCAACCCCCAAAAAACCCAAACCAACCCACAAATATTCAGTTTCATGGTTTTGGTTTGTTTGTTTTTTGTTGTTGGTGGTTTTTTTTCCCCTGTATGTTTTCTGTTCATCTGTTTTAGAGAGATACTTCCAGAGAAGCATGTTGAATACTTTAACCCTTGGGTGTATTCCTTTGGCTATGAGCTTATTATACATTCAACAAGGCTACCTCTTATTAGTGGATTCTACAAGCTGCTTTCTGTTACAATGAAAATTGCCAAGAAAATAAAATACTTTGAGGTGAGATCTCTTTTCATAACAAAGGAGTAACACGTTGTAGTAACGGTGGTGCTGTTCTTTATATGTAAGACTTTTACATGCAATGGAAAACAGTTCATTGAAAGTGCTACCCAGTTGTTTCATTTCCTGTGTCTCTATAGTTACAAGCACATAGAAAGCCAAAATTTAGACTAGAAGCCCAGTTTTTGAAGAGGCACCATCTGTGTGTAATGCTCCTTCCAAATCCTGAGCTGGGTGAACAGAGGGATGGGAAGTACCTTGCCGTGCAGGCCATGCAGAGGGTAGCTTGGCTATCAGAAACAGCCCAGCCAGAAGAGCAGAGAGATGTGTGGTTCATGTCCTGGTTTCTGCAGGGACAGGGTTAACTGCCGCCAGCCCGGGGGCCCTGCAGTACCATGTGAAACCCTTATCCCAACCCAGGAGTTTTGCCTCTCTTTTTGCCAAGTCTCTCCCCTGCCTGGTTGGGAGCGAGGGAGCAGCCCAGGGGGAGCTCGGCTGCCGGCTGGGGGCTAAATCACAACAGTTAATCACTCAACTTTTGCAATATAGTTGCATTCCACAAGAAATCTGGTGCTCTGTTGGTAGATGCACCATTTGTAGCATGGAAGCTATTGTAAAGTGACAGTGCTTCATCCCATCATGTGTGTAGCCCACCACAGAGCCCAGAACTGACCCTGCTGCTGCTTCACCAAGTGAAGCAAATTTGGGAACTTACTGGTGTAAACGCTTGTAGTGTAGATGTTGTTGTGAATTGCTGTTACTCCACCTACACTTTTGCCACCTGGGCATCCATTATAAGGAATTGTTTTTTTCTTTTGTGGTTTGCTAGAAGAACAAGGAGAAAATGAAGCCATTAAAAAGTTATTTTTCAGTCCTACATATCTTGCTCATTTGGGATAATACTAAGTGTATTCCAAAAAGCTTATTCAGTGCATGGTATTAGCGCTAGTTTCTAAGCCTTGAGAAAACAAACACATTTCACATTTTTACTGATGCAGATTTCATATTGGATGGTTATGTATTTGTTCTGAGTTCAACCCATGTTTCATATTTGTACTGGGTACTACATTTTTCAGTACTGTTGACTTGTGGTTTCTGTTTGGTAGGGTGTCAGTCCAAAGAGCCTCAGAAAAAGTCCTGAAGACCCAGAAAAGAGGTCTTGCTTTGCACTGTTTGTAAAGTTTGGAAAAGAGGTAAGTTATTTAGCCGACTAACTTTCTTAGTCTAAATATAAGCATAAATGACTCCATCAAAATTCTACCTTCTGAGAAGTCTTACATATATGATAGAAGTAGTTTGAATCTTTGAATTATGCAACATAGTGAGATTTTAAGATGTTTTTTCTGTCTGTTTTTTACTTAATGTCAGAAAGAGTCATTTTGGTCACTTACTGATGTACAATTTAGAAATAACTGTGTAATTATGTATTAAATACTTCCTGTTAACGGTCTGCAGGTGAATGAGATTGCAGTATGGGTTTTGAGTTGTGTATTTTACATGGATATTGATACAGCCAAATCAAGATCTTAGAAAGTTTATAATTGTTCTTGACCTATTTATCTGAATTCTAGGTTACAGCAAAAATGAAACAGTATAAGGATGAGTTGTTAGCTTCCTGTCTGAATTTTTTGCTCTCTTTACCACATGACATCATCATGCTTGATATCAAAGCATATATTCCTGCACTGCAGGTGGGTCAAAGTGATGTACAGCTAACTTTTTTTTTTTTTTTCTAAAACATGTACAAAAATCCTGCAGTAAAGTTAGTATCATGTTGAGTAAGTAAGATAACCATTAAGCTTTGCATTATCTTCAGTGATGTAGAATACAAGTGCCTTGACTTTCTGGATAAATAAGTAAATTGTCAGACTTTGCATTTGTACTAGGTTGCCAGTGCATGTGTTGCCATTTAATGTATATCTCCTGTGCTGATCTTGAGTGAGATACTAAGCAGGCAAAAGTTACTAAGAAGTAAAATGTATTATATGCTAAATGCTTTTTTCCCTTTAAATCATAGTAGTCATTAAAAATGAAAGACTGATAGTTTTATATTTGACACGTAGAGTGCACTTAAGCTGGGCCTTAGCTGTGCCCCAATGGCTGATCTGGGACTGGACGCTTTAGAAGACTGGTCAGCTCACATCCCCAGACATATAATGCAGCCTTACTACAAGGATGTTCTGCCTCTTCTTGATGGTTATTTGAAAAACTTTACATCTACAGGTACATACATGCAATGAATTTTTAGTGTTGAGGGAGAAGAAACTACATTTTTCATAGTTATGCCTAGAGACATGAATGTAATGTACTTATTGTCTATATTGAGTGTTTCTTATGATTGGAACAATACAATTTCTCTTATGCACAAAAATTTACCTTTTTCTTAAAATAGGATTTATTTCCTATTGCTGAATAATCATGAATTGTAGCCATTTTATATGCCACTTCTCAGTGATTTGTCCTTTGCATCCTTAAATCAGCTTATTTTTCACTAATAGAGACTTACTTTATTAAAGATATGACAATTATTCTTTAATTTTACATCTTAAAAATAAAAACAGGCAAAAAAAAGTGTTTTTTTTTTTTTAAAGAAAGTATGAGTAAGTACATGAGGTGCAGGTACAGTAAACATTAACATTAATATGCTGGTTGTTTTATTCATCAGTTGAATCCCAGGATAACTGGGAAATAAGGAAACTTTCTCGAGCAGCCCAAAAGGGATTTAACAAAGTTGTGATACAGCGTTTAAGAAAAGCAAAGACTTTTTCATGGGTAAGAACACTGATTCTTTTCGGAATTAAATGTGAATTAATCAACTGCCTTGGCTTCTCTTTCTTTCTTGCATATATACTTTTCTTTTCCTGAGGGTTATTTCTACCTTGGATCAGTTCAGTGAGTTCCATTCTACAGTGTGGCTCAAAAAGTTGTTACATGAGCACAGCTGGAAAGATGTCATATTCTAGGGCGAGAATGGGAATGAAGCAGGGCAAGGGAACTGAAGAAATCGAAGTCCACACACTGCCAGACCGATGTATTGTGAAAACAAGAATCTACCTCCCTACACCTAAAATCAGATCCCTGCTTAGCAGTGGTACACTGTGCAAATTTCGTGAATATGGAACATTTTTTTTTTAATTGTCATCTGTATAGGTTCATAGTCTTAGAAGTCAAACATACTGATTATTTTGACCAGTGGCTTCTCAAGTAGCTTAAAATAAGTGTATTTTTATTTGTGTATTCCAGTGTGTAAACTATCTTGGAATAACCCTTTTTTTTTTTTTTTTAGGTATGAAACTAATAGTTACTCCTGTGTGTGTGTGTGTGTGTGTGTATGTATTTCTGGCCCAGTGGTCTTTAAACAAAATGAGTGAATTTTACAGGCTGATAGAGGCTTATGAAAATCGGTTGGCGGCTTATGTGTAGATATAGGATCTAAACGTTAGATTCTGGGATTAAAGCAAATGAAAAGTAATTTTTACTTAAGATTTCTTTCACTTTTTAGACTACTGCATTATTCTGTAGGTGTGTCATCTGTGATGATAGAATTTTGACCTTTGGTTGAGAAATGGCAACTGAAAGGCCACGAAATACCATGAAAACACTTTCCAGTGTTCCGCTCTTTTTCTTACTGAACTAAAACTCTTCTCTTGTTTGATGTAGTTCCCCTCACCACAGGTTCTTCATGTTTCCTTCTTCACCTATATGTTAATACGTATATTTATATGCTAATAAAACCTTTGTTTACTATGTAAACCAAGTTGTTTATATATAGAAGTAACTCTTCCTTCACTAATATAAATTTGTTGAATTATTTAGGATGACAGTCCCTCTTTGGAAGCAGTAAGGGCTAGAGTGGCTCGCCTTCTTGGATCTTTGGGAGGACAGATCAACCACAATTTAATTACAGGTGAGTGTCCTGTGAGCAGAAATAAAAAAGTTTACATGCATCTGCTGTCTCTCTTAAAAGTTGCTTTCAGCGAGGTCACAATATCACTTTATAAGAATGCATGAGCTCTTCAAGGAAAGCTGGTTTTTGTTGCTGTTGTTTAAATAAAATTGCTTTTGTTCAGTTTTGGAGTTTAGAAGAGCAGAATATTAATATTATGGAATGCAAAAAGTGTGTAGAAAACTTCAGCTAAAGGCAAAAAATTACATGAATTATGACCATTGTTTTATTTATTCCCCACCTTTGCCCTCTGGCTGCAAAGCCATTTTAAAACTTTGCCACAGTTCACAACTCACTTGTTTCTACCTCTTTACTACAATTTCCACTTAATCCAGTTTTGCAGAACCGCAGCCTGTGGATTGTACAAATCTCGGCAAGCTTACTTGTTCATTTGTGAATTTTAAGATTCACCATGCCTTTAGTAAGTCCAGGTAGTAAAGCTCTATTTGAGTACCTCCTCAAAAAAAAATGTTTTCTGTCCTCTATTCAGTCTGTGAATAAGCTTTATAATTTAATTATTAAATATCATAAAATCTAATGAAAACAAGAATGAGAAAATACACTGTAAGTACCTGACCATGAGCTTTAAGGGATAAATTCAGCACAAAATTTAGTCAGTCTAAAAATTAATCTAGTTGTATAGAAGTTTTTTTCCTTTCTTTTAGTGCTTACATTTGTTTCTTCTGACTTTGCATTCAGTTTGCCAAGTACTTCTCTGATGCTTATTCAGAAATATGGGGGGAAAGTAGCATTATTCCCCGGAAATTAAATCAAAGTGTGATCAGCCATTGCTAACCAGATTAACGAATAAGGGAATATAGGGAGAGAAGGGAGTAATTGTGGCAGTTTTCCTTCGAGGATATAGCCATAAATGTAGTCGTTCTCTGTGCAGCTGCAGGACTCCTTATGTTGGATCTGCTTGTTTGACTGGTCTTCAAGAATTGTTTATAACAGTAAAAGACAAAAGTAATATGTTGGACAGTTTAAAGAAGTACTTTAAATCAAGTGTGATTCAATGTGTTCTGGGTTTATAATTGTCTCACAACTTACCTGTGTTGAAACTGGAGGCTGCTGCAGCTATCTCCCGAAATGTTGGCTGCAGTTATTTTTCTACGGATGGCTAAATATCTCATTGGATGTGCAAATAAAACTGACCTTCTAACACACTTCTGATACTTGTGACATTCAGTAATTTATAAAGCATTAACACCTTGTGGCAATCTAACTGAAGTTGGAAGGTTACTTTTTTTTTTTTTTTGACCGAGCTACAGAAATACCTGTTCTGTATATATTATATAATGGTTATTTCGTTTGTTTTGGTGTTTTCAAATGCGTTAGCTACCTCTGCAGAAGAGATGATGAAGAACTGTGTATCCTGGGACACTGAGAAGCATCTGAGCTTTGCTGTACCATTTGCAGATATGAAGCCCATCATCTATTTGGATTTATTCTTGCCTCGTGTGACTGAACTGGCTCTTTCTGCAAGTGACAGACAAACAAAAGTATTGATGTTTTTTCTGCCTTTTTTTTTTAATGCTAGCTGATAAATACTGCATAAAATAATATCTTCCTTGTTAAGAAAGACCTGTTTTAATTCATAGGTAGCAATGTGCTTTTTTGGTGCTCTTTCATGATGGCATTATTCTGAGTATTTAAAAACTGAAGAGCAGAAGTTGCTATAAGCTCTATCAGACACTATTGTGCTTTGAGAGTTAGACTTAACATAAAAATGAAAATTTTAAATGAGTGGATCTTCAATGTTGTTTGGCTTCCTTCTCATGCTTAGCCTATGAGCTTGTGGGCCCAGTCCAGCAGAACACTTCAGCAAATATTTTGCTGTTTTGCTGGATTGGGATATTGATATCCAAAGAGCGTCTGGAACAGAGGTATCCTTGAAAACACAATGATGGGTGACTTACCCCGTGATACATTTTCTACAGCTGAAAAGTGACTGCCTGTGATAGAGACTAAAACATAAGGACAAAGGCCAGTTAGAATGTGTGTAAATTATTTCCATGGACGTGATCTGTTCCTGGAACAGTGATTCATGGATTGGAGTGATTTCTCGAGTACACCCTTTCTTTTGACTCGTTCTCTCCTGACCACAATTTTGACTTCTCTGTGAAAGAAATGAATGCATAACCAAAGGGATTTTTAAATTTCAGGTTGCAGCATGTGAGCTGCTACATAGCATAGTCACATATATGTTGGGGAAAGCATCTCAGATGCCAGAAGAACGTCAGGGTCCCTCAGCCATGTATCAGTTACATAAGCGAGTATTTCCAGTGCTGCTTCGTCTTGCTTGTGACGTAGACCAGGTATACGGATTTATTTCTAATCATTTTAGCTTGTTTAAAATACCTCTAAATGTTGGAATTAATTTATAATTTTATTTAGAAGTTACCCTGACATGTTAACCTTCCCCCTCTTCCCCCCAAAATGTTATGTATTTTGTAAGCTATTTTATGGATAGTTTTTCAGGATTTTGGGAGTGGGGTGGGGAGTGGAATCAGAGACTTCAATAATGGAGTGTAATTCAGAGTAACTCAGAGGAAGGTGCAAATACATGAGGATTTCAAGATTCAAATTTCAAGGTTCATTCAAAGAGTTTGTGGTAGTAGCTGCTCTTTATTACTCTATTTAATTTCCGTGATTTTCTTTTTCTGTAATAAGTTAATTTCCGGTGAAGTTGATTGTTTCAATATTGGATGAGTGCAAAGCTACAATCCACAAGAAGTATTTGGGAGAGAATTTGTAGCTGCCTCATTGATAGCTAAGGACGTCTGAACTTGATATTTCTTCTCCTTTACACAGAACAGAATAGACACACATGTTCAGCTCCACTGAAATGACAGGTCTTGTGCCTTTCCAGACTGCTGTTTGGCCCCTGACATCCAATTTCTATTTTAGACCAAAGGGATTTGTGTTCTGTTAAAATACACAGGAAGCTATGTTACCAGCTTAGGTGAAACCCTTTTTGCTGCCGTATGGCTGAACATAAACCATAGGTAAATACTGTCTGGACTGGTCCAAACCAATGCACACAGGCATACACACTGTATTATAAGCAATTATATTTAATGGTTCTTTCCTTCACGTTATAGTATGCCAATATTTGATCAGATTGACTTGGAGGTAGAATTGTTGAAATTCATCAAGTATATGTATATGGTAAAGATTAAGAGACGTTTTAGATCAAAATACAGCTTAAAACAAAACTTCCCTGTTTTTTTGGTTCTATATTGGCATATCTGTGTCTGGCATGCAATGTTTTTTGTCTGTCTCAGAGGATCTTACTGAAAGTAAGCCTGCAGATCTTCTGAGACTTAAATAGAAAGTAACTAACTAGATTCTTTTAATCTTTGCTATGGGAATGTAATACAAAGCTGATAATTCATTTTATAGACTCTTTTTCAATAAAGTTGTTGTTTGTTTTTTTTTTTATTATTCTTACATATTTTGAATAGCAAAATAGTGTAGACGTATGTTAATCCTAGAAATGTTGCTGGCTTTTACTCTTTTCAGGTAACAAGACAGTTGTATGAGCCTTTAGTCATGCAACTCATTCACTGGTTTACGAACAATAAAAAATTTGAGAGTCAAGACACGGTGGTGTTTCTGGAAGCTATCTTGGTAGGTCATAAGTCTTCTTTTTTTTTTCTGTGCCATATGACTTTTTTTACTAGCATCATTTTACTACCGAAAGAACCAGGAGCACGTAAATAGGTACAATGGCTCCTTATTTGTCTGAAAGAAGGAAAGCAGGTTTTGTGATCTTTTAATGTTTCTTAACTGAGATTTTGATGATGGATTTCTCTTTCTTTGACGTTTTCAAAATGTTAAAGGTAGTGTGTTTAGAGTGCTTATAGGATTAATGTAGTAATTTTATCATCAAGTAATTTTATCATCTGTGTATGCAAGGAAAGACTGAAATACACTTCTTTTTTTTTCCCCCCCTCTGAATGAAAGTTGCTTTTGATGTGTGTTTAATTTTCCTCTAAGCTTATTTGCTTTCACCACGTGCAAAACCTTTACATTTAAAACTGGCTTTTGTCTTGATCTGAAGTGGCTGGAGGCAAGATAGATCAGGAAGTTTTGCAGTACTTTTTGTAAATTAAAGTCAATGTTGCCACACCACTTATAAAGCAGAGGAAACTGGCTCATCAGAAAATGAAATGACTTAGACAAGGCTTCTAAACTGTTCAGTAGCTGAGATGGGGATAGAAATCCAGGTCTTTGAGACCTAATCCAATGCTGTGAGGGCTGGAAATGCTTCCCCTTCCTTTGGACAGTAGTAATTTTGAGGCTTTATTACTTCTGGGAAGGTGTAAGTAAAAAAAAAATGTACTCACTTTTTTAACTTACAAATAATACTGTGTAAATAAGCTGCTCTAATAACTGCACTGAGACAATGCTTTTTTTTTTTTTCATTCTTGTAATGAAATAATGTTGTGTAATTTCAGAGTGGCATAGTGGATCCAGTTGACAGCACTTTGAGAGATTTCTGTGGTCAGTGCGTACGAGAATTTTTTAAATGGTCTATAAAGCAGACAACACCGAAACAGCAGGAGAAAAGCCCAGCAAACACCAAGTCTCTTTTTAAACGATTGTATAGTCTTGCTCTTCATCCCAGTGCTTTCAAGAGACTGGGTGCAGCACTTGCTTTTAACAGCATCTACAGAGAATTTAGGTGAGCAAACAGCTCGAAACAGTAGCTAACTTGGATTAAATGTTCCAGGAGATAAAAAGAATTGAGTGTAGAACTCAAATAGTCATCCACTGGCACCCAGTTCTCTTAATGAATACAATAGCTGTAAAATTGAGTTACTCAGATTATTAATTTTTAATAGTAGTTTTGTAGTTCAGGCTTTCTGCAAGTGGGGAGTGCTGAAGTTTAAATTTATATCACAATATAGGGAGGTTATATATGCTTTTTAATGGGGGTCAGTGAATGTTCATTGCTATTCTTTTTTGAGCGGTTTAGGTGTATTTTTTTGTACAAACATTTGTGTGGTTTATGTCTACAGTATTTTAATTCATTTTTGAATTAGAATTTCACACTTTGTGATTCTTCTGCTTATGTTTCTCGTCATATTTATTCCTGATTTTTAAAGGGAAGAAAATTCTCTGGTGGAGCAGTTTGTATTTGAAGCATTGGTTGTATTTCTGGAAAGTCTAGCCTTAACCCATACAGATGAGAAATCATTAGGTAAGATGTAATTAACTAACTATGGAATGAAGAAAAAAGCCATCCTGTTGAATCTTTGATTAAGAAAGACAAACTAAACCAAACCATCAGTCTATAACTGGAGGAAAAGTAAATGTGCAACAAAGAAAGGAATATTTTTCATTACTGAGAGAGGTCATTTGATATCTAGTTAGGAACTCTTTGAATTGACTCCTTGCAACATGTAAAGGTGGAAGATTTTGTGCTCAGGAGAGAGTCTTTTTACATTTATGATGCTTTACAGTTTTATAGTAATACTAAAAATGCTACTGGTGTTCTTGATTTGAGTCCTGGTTTTGCAGTTACACATTGTAAAAATGTAGCTTGATGAGAATCTTGGAAATACACTCTTTTATAACAAACAAAGTGCTTGAAAAATTGGCATTTCTCTATGTTCTGTGGAAGATTTCCACGATTTTGTAATATTCTTACCTGTTTGCCTTGTCATTCTCTGCAACAGTATGTAGCTGTGTGAAGAATCTGTGACTCCTTCCACAGTACTAATGATTTTTCAGTAAACCTGCTTTTCCCTTTTTCTTTTCTTCCACCGCCCACCCCATGTTCTATCTTTCATCAATTAATATTAATAAGAACATAAAACCAAAAACTGATGTTATGAAGATTCACTTATTTCGGAGAAACAGTTCCAGATATGATAGAAGTAGCCCCAGAAGAAATACTCATATGGGAAAATTTTACAGTTTCTCTAAGCATGAGTGCAGAAAATGGAATACACAGTTTTATAGCAGAGGCCTCATGGTTGGCTCAGCCTATGTTGACTTGTCTGCTATTTTATGATCTTGTTCCCTGGCCTTGAAAAATTTACTGTAAAAGCACAGAGTAGTGAAGGTGGTAGACATTATCCTGTATGTAAGTCTCTTGCGCTATTTCTATAGTGGTAATACCTTGATTCATTTAATCAAATTACTAGCATTTATTTATACATGTCAATTCTCTCTTTCTAACAGGTACCGCTCAACAATGTTGTGATACTATTAATCACCTGAAGCGCATAATCAAGCATAAAGCACCTTCTCTGAACAAGGAAGGAAAACGGCGAGTACCACGGTCAGCAATTTGTCATTCTTTTGCTTTTTAAATATTACATTTTGGTTAACGATGTATGTAGTTCCATTAATACTTAGGACTGAATGGGGAATTCATCCCGTAACTGTAGCTGGTAGAGATCTCCTGATATGTCTCTTGAACCACTGGTGAGAAATGCTGGATGTGATAAAAAAGGGTCATTATGGTCATTCTTCATTCCAGCGTGGTGAGCTCAGAACAGAGAGCTTGCTTTAGTTTGGCAAGGACAGACGGGAAAGAAAAGCATGCGTCCCTCACAGCAGTGTTTATAATAACATTAGCACTGGTGTTACAAAGCATTTGGAGGAAACTCCTCCCAAGTCTTTTTTATTGTTGTTGCTGCAACTGTTAGCAGAAGTAGGAGAAGCTGCAGTAGGATGATCAGTGGTTAAAGAGGGATAGTGAAAAAGGAGGAAGAAGCAAGAATGGATTCAGTATCAGGCTGGATGAAGCTCCAAGTCACCTGGTCTGACTGCATAGCTGACCCTGCTTTGAGCAAGAAGTTGGACTAGAGACTTCCCAAGGTCACTTCTGACCTGAATTCTCCTGTGACCCTAAAGAAACAGGCAAGTGGAGTCTGGGAGTTAGCTCACTGCTGTGGCATATGGTAAGAATTAGGAACAGGGGAAAACTACAGGGGGAAACTACAGGTTTATTTAAATCTCCATTTTTGTTTCTTTGAGTGTTACAAAGAGAAGGAAAGAGACCTGATTCTGGTTTTTAAAAATTTGTCACAAGGACTGTGCTCTGTGGATCCATGGCAGAGCGGGGAGAAAGGAAAGCAACGCAGGATGTGCTGGTAGAAGAGCTCTTCCTTGTAGTGTAGATAAAAGGAAATTCCTAATGCTTATGAAACATTTTGATTTTTTTTTTTTTTTAACTGGAAGACTATGGCTTCTTCGTAGACTTCATGAAGACTGTTAATCCCTAATATTTTTGTGCAGAGGATTTCCAGCTACTAAGCCAGTGTGTCTTCCGGACATTGTCATATGGCTCTTAGTGCATT
>KL267914.1:20324-56221 GCA_000699545.1 Podiceps cristatus | reverse complement strand
TATTTTGAAAACATAAATTACCTACTTGCCCTATCATGGTTTTGGGGGAATTTTGTAAGAGCAGCTGTATGCACATTACACAAAGGTCACATTGATAATTTATTTTTTTTTATAATTAATTACTTTCAACTTGAATTGTTTTAAAGGTATGTGTTAGGATGCAGAATGCGAGCTATACTGCTGTATTAGCTGGCAGTGAAGTGACCAGTAGGAAATCTGGCTTTGAGAAGGGAGCTTAATATTTTTTTCAAACTGGCAAATACCCAACATTATGATTTTGTTTGCATTGTGTAGGAGCATTAAGAACTCTTTTTGATAGTCTTTTTAAAACCAAAATCACTCTATGTGCTTTCTGTGAACTCAGTGTATTTTTGGAAACAAGCAATTCATGGGGTTTTTATTGTTCATGAATACAATGATCTCTTTCATTCATTTAAAAAAAAAAATCCTAATTTTTTTGTTTCTTCTATCATTCCAGATAGACTCTTCAGTTTCGTTCAATACCAATCATGAAGCATTTACAGCTGTTTTTAATACCTATACCAGTCTACTTACTGATCAGAATTTAGGCTTAAATCTTAAGGTAAATTGCTCGCTTCAGTGGCTTTGTTGTCCTGTCCAGACTAGAATATTAGTCATTCATGAAATTCCCTATTATTGGTCTTAAATTTTACCTTAGTTTTCACAGTAATATGGACATCCATTTTTTTATTCTCCTGTTCAACATTCTAAAAATTGTAAATTGTCCTCTTTGTTCTTCAAACAGAAGGCAGTATCACAGGTGATGTATTTTGGTTTTGGGTGCTCCTTTTTTTATTGTCCTACTGAAAGGCAAGTAATTTTTAGGAAAAAACTTCCTGTTAGTTGCAAATAGTTTAGAACTCTAAAGTGTTCATTTGAGAAGTGACACCTAATCAGGCTTTTAGCAAGGACTGACGTTTCCTACACGTCAAATTACAAACATCTGCCATGATTTTAATGTCTATGCAAACATGAGACCAGTACTAAGGGTTTAACTGCTATACGTGGCTTGGTCAGGAGAGGGAGATAAAGTACTGCATGCTGACTGGAAGTTATAAAAGATGCTGGAGCATAGCATTTGGACTAGAAGATTTAAAATTTTCTGCTTATGAAACAGCTTCGCATAGTTGCTGCTCTGTCTGTCTACCTTTAGCTAGACAGAGTTTTGTATTTTCCTGTGCACTCAAAATAAAGTTTGGGATCTTGCTTTAGCTGCAAGGTGGTGCATTAAATCAGTCATTTGTGTGATACTGGATGCTTGCTTTAAAAATTAATGAGGTCTTATTCATAGCCATCTCAGCCATGAGATATTAATTAGCTTTTAACTCCCACTCAGCGAAAAGCTTGTTTTCTGAACTAGCACCTGAAAGATGAGCAGCTACGTAATGTGTCTTTAACAGTGCACTGAGCCATTGAATCAGGAAGCACAGCCCCTGCTGACTATTTTGTGGTCCTATTCAGGTTGTTTCATGGTTAGAGAATAATTTTTTCAGCGTGACACTGCATTTCTTTTCTTCAGGGCCAAGCAGTGATAATTCTTCCATTCTTCACTATTTTGACTGGAGAAAAACTTAATGACCTTAAGAATGCTCTTGATCAGCTTGTGGCTTTCAATTTTCCCATGAGGTCAGATGAGTTTCCCAAAGGAACCTTGAAGCATAATAACTATGTAGACTGCACTAAAAAGGTCAGTATTTTTTAATGAATGTATAATTAGAAGCCTAAGTGTACTATGTCTAGAAACAATGTTTTACAGAATCTGGAATTAGTGAGAGACACCTTCAGTTCAAGAAATCAGCTTTTCTGATTCCAAGTTATGTTTTTATCTAGAAGTTTAACTTACAGATGCACACTAAATTACACATATTAGACATCCTTCTGAACATCTGCTTCCGATCACTATTGAAAAATGGTTACACAATTAGGTGCAATCTAGTGTGGCTCCTTATTTTATGCATTACTTTTTTTTTTTTTCAGTTTTTAGATGCATTAGAATTGTCTCAGAGTCCAATGTTGTTGCAGTTGATGACAGAAGTCCTCTGTAGGGACCACAGACATTTCATGGAGGACTTATTTCAAGCCAGCTTCAAAAGAATTTCAAGAAGGTGAGTTTGATCTGTTGGATTTTGCTCTTATTCTCATTGAATTTTTGCTGAAGCAAATGTGTTCCCTCTATTATGTTGTCCTTGTAATAGTGATGTTTTATACCATAAAGTTTTATATAGTAGTTTTAATTCAGATTTTGCTTTTGTCGTCACATTTCAAAAATATTTCTGAAGTGTGAACAGGTGGCACCGATTTCCAGATAACACTTGCAATGCCTGTGTGAATTTTGTAAAGCCTTCAGTAAATTAGCACGTTCCAGCAGAGTTCAGTTGAAGATACCAATTGTGTGTGATACCTATATTTCCTATCCCTGTATAACCGCATGATCACTTATGCTGACAGTGAGTTACTTTGTTCAGCCCTTTTCAAAACACAACAGCACATTTATTTAATTGAATGTTTCCAGACTGGTAAATTGTAGAAACAAACATGCTCTCTCCACAGAAGAGGTCTTCAGTCTCTTCTGAACCAAACATTCCAATTCTTGATGGGCTGTTAAGTAGTGACTGTTTTGGAGCATGTAGTTTCCTGGACAAAGTCATTTTATCTTATGCCTAAATCCCATTTCTGAAGTTTTAGCTTTTATAAAATTATTCAGAACAACAGTTCATCTAGTAGTGGAACACTTGATAGGCCACAGAAGGGCCTGATAACAGTGAAGTATTCTCCTTTTTTTACCTTGTTTTTCCCCATCCTTCACATAAAGGGATAAATATTGGGGGGTGGGGGTGTGCAGTGAAAAGGGACCGAGAAAGCTAATGATTGCTTTTGGATTAAACTAACAAAAATATACAAACAAGTTTACTTCCAGAGTAAGAAACTAAGATTTTCTTTGAAGAGCTCCACAATAAGTGGCAATTCAGCCTGATCTTGCATGTCTTGTAGGATAACCCAAAAGGGTATGAATGCAGAGAGTGGAAATTTTAAATGTCAGGGGCTTTTGAAACATAAATGGAGTCTTATAAAAGAGTTTTCATATTGAGATTTCCACCTTGTTTAGGAGCACCACTGACAAACAAGTGATACTGTTGGACACTGTTCACAAAATGTTCCAGAGTGAAGACCTTCTTTCAAATAATACCCGTCAAGCCTTTATGGATCGCTCCCTCCTCACTCTCTTGTGGCACTGCAGCTTGGATGCACTGAGAGAATTCTTTGGCAAGATTATAGTACAGGCTATGGATGCACTTAGTTCCAGGTTTACAAAGGTCTGAATTATTTTTTTAGGATTGGGGAAGATCTAGTAAAATGCTGGTGCTGGTATGTAGATTTTGCTTAACTTTGAGTGAGACATTGAAACTGTTTGCTTTCCAGTCTTCTATATCTTGAAGCAGAAGTTTGTGCCAATTACATAGTTTGGTTATTAGTGAGAAACTTCTTTATTCCCCACCACACTGTTGCTTTGAAGTTAATGAATGTTTCCATATCTACTGAGTATAAAAAACTGAAGTTGGAATGTTAATTTTTATACATATATATCTACAGGGGTCTTAACTTCTGTCAAAAGCAAAAACCTGTTCTAATTTTGAAATATAAAAGCTGTATAAAATTGTAGCCTCTTAATACGTTATAAGAGAGGTATTCAACCTCTGTACTGAAACCTCTTAAATTGGCTGCTTTACTCCTAGAGAAAGGAACACGTCTTCTAATCATTGCAAAGAATCATAGAATCATAGAAAGTTCTGGGTTGGAAGGGACCCCAAGGATCATAGAGGTCCATCCCCCCTTCCACCGACAGGGACACCAGCCTCCTGGCCTGGACCTACACGAGGTTGCCCAGGGCCCCGTCCAACCTGGCCTTGAACACCTCCAGGCATGGGGCATCCACCACCTCTCTGGGCAGCCTGTTCCAGCACCTCACCACCCTCTCTGTAAAAAACTTCCCCCTAATATCTAATTTAAATCTTCCCTCCTTCAGCTTCAATCCATTCCCCCTTGTCCTGCCATTTTCTACCCTTTTAAAAAGTTGATTCCCCTCCTGTTTGTACGCTCCCTTCAGGGACTGGAAGGCTGCAATGAGGTCCCCCCGCAGCCTTCTCTTCTCTAGGCTGAACAAGCCCAGCTCCCTCAAAGATCCTTCAGCAAGGGAATAGGAGCACAGATCTTCCTTTCCCTGTTTACAACCTGTCTTCCAACTTAGTTATATGCAATGATTTCGTTGTCAGTGGAGGTCTGTGCTCTTGCCATAGTTCTTTACTCCCATGGTTTTGCTGATGCAGCTGTTTAAACGCAGCAGGACAAACAAGATGCAGAAATGATTCAAATTTAGTAATCGTTATTAAAATGCTAAAGCCAAGACTTACTTAGAGTCACCCCCACCATGTTTCTGTTGCTGTAAAAGTTGGCAACAAAGTGAGGTGCCTAAAGAAACTCACAAATGATACCCAGTATGGTGACAAGTACGTATGTTTTGCTTACAGGTGTCATGAGTCTGAGCTGTTACTTAGTGTTCTACTTATTTTACTGCAATATCAATATAATGATTTAGGCCAGTGGCAGTTAAGACAACTCACCTGATAAAGAGCAGATCAACATAGTTGTTATAACTGTATTACACAGGAACTCAGAATCTGTCAGTCTTTTATTATCAGCAGCTCTCTTCTCTGTTGTAGAAGGTAAAAGTAAGCTGAGGGCTGTTTAGTAGAAACTAGAGTAACTGTGGAGCTACTTAGGAAGGGCAGGATCCAGGAAATCTTTTTCTGAGGTTTTGGTTATTTTTTTCCAGTCCAATGAATATACTTTTGATACACAAGTCACCAAGAAAATGGGGTATTACAGGCTGCTGGAAGTGATGTATGTGCGTCTTTCAAAAGAGGATGTTTACTCCAAGGACTCTAAAATTAACCAAGCTTACCGTGGCTCCATGAGTGTAGAAGGAAATGAACTTACCAAGACACTAATAAAGTAAGACTACTATTTCTTATTTCTTTTTGATTTCTAATTAGATTTTGGACAGATACGCTTTTTAAGTATGCCATATAAAGCAGAAGATTGATTTGTTCAAGGGTGAATGTAATCTGTGATGTAGCTTTTGATTTTAAATGGAATGGACAGCATTGAATTTGCATTGATAGAATGATCTCTAGTGTAGACTACAGTCCTATGTCAGGATAACTTTTGACACCTGTTTTTGCCATACTTTCTCTGTTTGTTAAGCTTGTGCTTTTATTTTTGCTTTCCAGTATGATTCCTGGCCTTTAATTTGTGCTTTCACAATTTCAGTATACTTACACTTTTAGGTAGAGCATGGTTCTATGTTGTAAGACAGGTATTTATATGATTGATAAGAAGGTGGGATAGATTTTATTTACATTTCCTAATATAGCAGCACACCCAGTATGTGTAATTTGGTTTAATCACCACTGCAAAGGGGGACAAAAGATTAATACCGAATATATATGTTAATTAACATTATTTAGTTTAATAATTTGTAAGAAAATAAGGTGCCTGAATTGCTGTTCATTTTGTTTTGTTTTAATTTTATTTTACAACACTATGTCCTATGAATAGAAATTAAAGAACGCCTTGGCTATGAATTGCAGAAGATCTATAAATGGCTTGAGGCAAAAGAACTGTAAAAATTGCATCTAAACTAGTTTTCTCTGGCTGATCTATAGCATAGCTTAGTGGGCCTGTCCATTCATAATTTCTTGGGAAAATGCCATGAGAGAGATTTATGCATGCATTGGAACATATCTCCGTCTTACCTGAAAATGGCCTATCGTCATATTCCTGACATGAAGGACTGCTGTGCCAGTACCTGGGGAGGCTGGCTTTGTCATTGCTGAAGGGTTCTGTTTTAGTGCAATATACCTGCAGAGATCCTGTGCAAGTCTGAGGTTGTTTAATGCTGACAACCACTATAATAATAAAGATATCTTGAAATTCTGTTGATTCACTGGTCTCAGATTGGAGCCTTTCCTCTGCTTCTTAAAGGAAAAGACTTCTAATGGTGTTTTCTTGCCTGTTTGTATTTTAAGGTCATGCTATGATGCATTTACAGAAAACATGGCAGGAGAGAGTCAGCTGTTGGAGAAGAGGAGACAGTATCACTGTGCAGCATATAATTGTGCCATTGCTGTTATCAGCTGTGTCTTCACTGAAAGTAAATTTTATCAAGGCTTTCTTTTTACAGAAAAATCAGAAAAGGTGAGAAGCTGTCGCTGCTGTTAGAAGCCTTCCAGAGCATGACACACAAAGTGATTTTACTTGACTGCAGTAAATCAAAAAATCAAACCAGAATGACATGCAGTTATATTAACAAACTACCCAGTGAGGCAATAGAAGGATCAATTTTCTAAAATATGAGGGGGAAAAAAAAACGCAAACTATTAAGTTTTCCAGTGCTTGGAATATACTTAAATAAGAGATACCCTCTTTACAGAGCACATTTTCTGTGCTGTGAATTCTTGAGTAGCTGAATAGCAAAATTTTCTTTGGAAAATTGATCTAGATTGATCTAGAAGAGAAAACATGCTTTATTTTTGATATTGTACATTGATCTGTTGTTTTTTTAAGAAGAAATAAAATACATGCAGTGTAATTGTTACTGTGTGCAGCATTATAATTTTGATGTGCTTCGGTTTGCAGAACTTGCTGATATTTGAAAATTTGATAGACCTGGAGCGTCAGTATACATTTCCTGTAGAAATTGAGGTGAGTGGAATTCCTGGGTTTTAGGAACTTAGTGTTCCTAAGTGAAATGAGTATGGCTTTAACAGTGTAGTCACTGTAGACCAGGTCAACTCACACACAGAGAAAGAGGACTCTGTAGTGAATAAAAAATGGAGAACTCCTCTAATGTTTTAAAATACATTTTTCTGAGCAAAATCCAGACTTGAAATTTAGAACACAGCTGCAGCACATCTAACTTTAATATACTTTTTAGCACACTTACTCTGGTAATGAACGGTAGGGAGGAATAAGTAATTTAGCTGTTGTTCTGTAGCATTAATTATAATCATTTACATGGGATTTCCATTCATGTTAAATGGTTTCGATAATTTTTGTCAGTTCTGTAATAATTATAGATAAAGTTTGAAAAAATATTAATTTTTAAATTTATTTACAGTTTATTTCTTGCTCCTTAGGTGCCTCTGGAAAGGAAGAAGCGGTACATTGCTATTAGAAAAGAGGCCAGGGATGCAGGGAATAGCGATCAGGGTATGGAAGTCATTTATGACTATGAAAAAAAATGCCTCTTACCTTTCTTGCAGTATTCATTGATGTGTTGCTAATTGGCTTCTACAGTAGCAGGAACAAATAAAAGCATTCAATGTACTTCATCTAACAACCAATTCCCACTCAACCTCAAGTTTTAGTGACCAATGAAGGCCTGTTTCTTGTAGTTACCTTGATTAATGGTCTATTCTTTTTCCTATTTAGATGAACCCAGATATTTAGCTTCTGCATCATACATGATGGATAGCAGTTTGAGTGAGGAAATGGGTCAGTTTGATTTTTCTACTGGAGTCCAAGGTTTTTCTTATAGCTCCCAAGATGCTGCAGCTAGCAGCACTCGTTTCAGGAGAAAGGTAATTTAGTGACTTACGTGCTGTGAGGAAGAAAAGTTTTATGCTTTCCAGCAATTGCAAATGTTTATTGAGGTTGAGAAAGAGAAATTTCTAGTCTCCTATATTTGTTCTACTTGTCTGAGAATGGGTTCCTCCATAAGATGAGGGAGGGGATTTGAGCTGTGTTCTGCAGGTCATTTTCCTTCTTCCCTCTCTCCAATGGCTACAGCTGGAGAAAAGCAACGCCCTGCCTTGGGTTTCTAAAGTTGATTAATGTGACTGAAGTCCAGCCTGAGTTTGTGAAAAGGTGGCTTGTGACTTTGTGTGCAGGAGTATCCTGTGATGATGTGTTTTGCTGTTAGGCACCTGGTTTCTTCATTTCCCTCTTCTTTTGGTCTTTGAAGGCACTTAACCAAGCTGGTTGTATCAACTGCGTGGAGTAAATGATCGAACACTTTATTATTTTGTATCTCTGTTGTGGCACCTTGTATTTAACTGTTGCTCTTGTTGCATTTAATCTTCCAAGACTTAAAGCTGTGTTCCTTCTGCAGTCAGGAGATGTCTGGTCAACAGTAATACTGATAGGATAGATAGTTGTTATAAAACAGAAAGAAAGCTTGTGTAAGTATCATAGACACTGAAGATGAAATCTGTCAAAATAACTGTTAACATTGGTCTAGATCAACTCTTCCCATGTTTGGAAGCAAGGAGGTGGTTTAGCTGCAGTGAAGTTAGAAAATACATTTCTGGTTATCTGCTTTGTGTAGTAATGTTGTAATTTTGAGAGACATTTTATTTTGTGATTTATTCCGTATACCAAAAGAGAGAGCTGCTGTAGTTACTAGTCAGTGTGAAACAACATATCCATAAAAACAGGGCTTTCCCCCTGTGGAAGGTATTAACACATTCTTTCAGCTATGAAATTAAGTAATTTCTGTGAGGTTCTTCCTGCTAACTCATCCTGCTTCCAGCAGTTGCCACACCTATTCTGGCAGGTAGTAAAGTCAGAGTAACATGAAGTGTTAACATCTCTTGGCACAGAAAGTAAAAGATGTGCACAGCTGGTACATATATTTGGGAGGTGTCTGAACCACATGTTGGATGCATTCCCTGTTGTGCATGCTGAGCGTATAGTCAAATCTGTAAACACAGATAAGATCAGAAAGGCTCGTGGCATTAACATGATTTAAAAGAAAATACAGTGTTATTGTTAATCATAGTAACACCTTTTTTTTTTTTCCCCCCCTCTCAGGAGCCCACAGAACACATAGTTTTAAATGATGAAATGGAACTGGAAATGGATGAACTCAACCAACATGAATGTATGGCTTCTATGACCACTCTGATAAAGCATATGCAGAGGAACCAGATCACACCCAAAGTGGAGGAGGCCAGTATTAAGCAAAAAGTTGGCATTTTTTCAGTCATTATGCCAAGACAAGGGAGCCAAGATTGAATCATTTTGTTTATTAATTTTCATGGCTATATTATAATGAGACCTGTGTAGTTCGAGCTGGGGTCTTTTTGAATTGGTAAGCCTGTTTGGGCCAAGAAGTGAGTTGATTTTTGCTCATCTCTTAACTTTTAGGGGACAGTTCCAGTAGATCTTCCTCTTTGGATGAAATTTCTGCATGGCAAATTAGGAAACCCATCAATACCACTAAATATTCGCCTCTTCATAGCAAAACTTATTGTTAATACTGAGGATGTGAGTAATATTTTCTCATATTTTTTCTGTTAACCTAACAGGTTGTATTATCATAATAACTGTATAACTCATGTGGAGTAAAATATTTCATCCGCTGAGACTGTCGGGGCATTCAAATTGAGTAGTATGACGTGGTAAAAGTGAGTGCATTCATAGCCCAAATTCCCAAGAGCACAAGTGTTTTGAATATAATACTTTTTTTCCAAACTCTACTTCTATAAGTAGAGTGTGTCCACTATCTGTGTCTTCTGTAAACTGTAAGTAATTGATTTATTGATACTGGGCAAGAGGTATGGCTGATCATGTTTGCCATCTTTGAAGGAGCAAATATAATGAATTTTTTTAATGGTCACAGATGAACCTTAAGGAAACCTTTAGAGCTAAATGATGTTCTGGTTACAGAAAGATACTAAAATAGCATAGTATCATAGAATTGTCAAGGTTGGAAAAGACCCTTAAGGTCATTGAGTCCAACCGTTAACCCATCACTGCCAAGTCCATCTATACCATGCCCTCAAGCACCGCATCTATCCGTTCTTTAAATACCTTTAGGGATGGAGATGCAACCACTTCCCTGGGCAGCCTGTTCCAATGCCTGACCACCCTTTCGGTGAAGAATAATATGTGTCTTCACCTGAAAAAGAAACATTTTCTAACTCTTATTCTTGAGTAAAACATTCTCATCCTATTTCATACAGTGATTTTAAAGTATAATGTTTCAGTCTGAAATATTCCAAATCCAAAATACAAGAAGGCTGAATTTCAGAATTAATTCAAGAAGCTTTAACATCACTTAATGCTACTTTGTTAGTAAAGTTGTCTGAAATGGAAGAGTAGATGAATGCCTTACTCTTTGATCCTTTAGGGACAGGTTTTCTGTGTGAGAGCCATATTATGTGGGCCCTAATGAAGTAATTAACTTCATGTGACTACTTGATTAAAGGTTTCTAAGCAGAAGTGAGGAATGTAGTTATGGATACTTTCTATTTTAAAGTTAAAATTTTTGTGATTGTTGCTTCAAAGGTTAAGCAAAGCAATAAAAGGATGATTTTGCAGTCTTACCTGTAATGATTATTGAATAGTTGGATAACTTGTACTTGACCATTGATTCTCCCGTTTTCCATAGGTTTTCCGACCTTATGCAAAGCAGTGGCTTGGTCCATTGCTGCAGCTTGTTGTTTCTGGGAATAATGGAGGTGAAGGGATTCATTACATGGTAGTGGAAATAGTAGTTACTATTCTTTCCTGGACAAGTGTGGCCACTCCCAAAGTAAGGAAATGTGACATTTATTATTGTTATTATCATTGTGACTAAGAGTGAGTTTGTTATTATGTGCTTACAGTAATTTTCTATATCAGTCCACTGTTTCTTTTAGATACTACCTTAAAAAATAGCTTATTTGCTTGCTTGCTTTCATAAAATAATATATGTCTTCATGTTGGAGTCACTATGTTTATTTTTGCTCCTATTCATCGTAGGGGAATATTAAGGATGAGATTTTAGCTAATAGATTGCTTGAATTCTTGATGAAGAATGCCTTTCACCAAAAAAGAGCAGTGTTCAGACACAATCTGGAAATCATAAAGACAGTTATAGAGTGTTGGAAGAACTGTCTCTGCATACCTTACAGGTAAGCACTTAGACAATTGGTTTCTTTTATCAGTATTTCAAGAATATAAGTGAACATTATCAAAGGAGTTGAAAAGGAGTTGAAAACTTTTTGTCCCCAGAGTTGACGGTAGAACTTCAGAACGGAAGTCTCCAAAGGCTGTAGCTTAATGTGCAAAACAAGGAGAGGGAAATCATGTAGAGGATTACAACAGCAACAAGAGCGGGAATAATCCGTGCAGAGACTTACATTTTGTTTGAAATTTTGGGTGTTATCACTGAATATTGGTGCACTCTTAGTAAGACTTCTGCGATCTGCTGTGCTCCTGAAATTGTTGCAGAGAATTTGTGTGGGCTTACAATGTCTTTTTAGCTCCTGAATATAAAGCTTTCTACTGGTTTTGGTGGGAGTATGTACGTGTACATACATACTTTCTGCTGGTTTTGGTGGGGTTATATGTGCATCTGTATATACACAGAGAGTGAGTGATTTATGGTGCGTGTATATTGGGTTTTTCATGTGTATCACTACTTTTATGTTTTTATCTAACAGTTTAATATTTGAAAAGTTTTCTAATGGAGATCCTGATACAAAGGACAACTCAGTGGGAATTCAGCTACTAGGAATTGCTCTTGCTAACAATTTACCTCCCTTTGACCCAAAGTGTGAAATAGATCGTCTCAGGTGAGAAATGCAGCTTTTTGGAGAATGGTTTTGATAAAAGCATAAGACAAAAGGAGCACATCTAACTTGTCAGCATGAAGTATGGGAGCTGGGTTGCTCATTTATTGGATTTGTTTGTCCCATCACCCCTTTGCTATTCTGTCAGATGTAATGCTTTTCTAGCTGCAAACTTCAGACTACACTTATTTTGGAATATATCTAGCAGAATGTAAGCCTTTTTATGGTGGGCCCCAGGATTGCAGTTTCATGGGAATTAACAGAGGCAGGAATCACCAAAGCAGGGATTTGAGACACTGCAGGTGGAAATCCATGTTGGGTTGTATTCAGCTCTTCTAAACACAGTCAGTGTTCTAGGCAACTCAGGTGAGTCTGTTTCAGTTTAAAATTGGATGCTGGAGTAGTGGCTTACAGCAGGTCTACTTTTTGTATTAGGTATTTTCAGGCTTTGACCAGCAACATGGGCTTATTAAAGTATAAAGAAGTTTATGCAGCTGCAGCCGAAGTGTTGGGACTTGCGCTTCAATACATTGCTGCCAGAGAAAATGTAAGTGAACTGTATTGTGTGTTTGACCATTCCTGATTTAATTCGATGTACATCTTTTATATGACTGCTCAATTCACCTCCAAAAATTAATGTATTTAAATCTCAACAGTCTTTGTCCAACAGATTGTGTTAAGGGTTTAAACTTAACTCAAGAGGAAAAGAATCTGAGAGCAGACTAAGTGCAGAGTTTTTGCCCTGCTGTTTTGGAGCTGATAGTGAATGATCTTTTTCTGAGGCTTTGTTCAGCTTTTGCCAACCAGCAACACTGGCATGGTACACTTAAAGGTTTTTTGTTTGTTTTTTAAAGAGAAAAAAAAAAAAAAAAAAAAAAGCAAGTTGGGAGTGTTGGGGCTACATTTTTTTAATATCTATATTTGAGTATATTTCATAACTTGTAAGTTTTGATGTAAAATTTAAAGATACTGTATTTAATTTTGAATCCAGTTATTTTCTAGGGAGTGGATAAAGTGAATGCAATACTGTTACTCACCAAACTGTACAGTACTAGAACTAGGGGACAGTGCTTGATGATCACAGAAATCAGTTTGAGACAGATGCTAGAAGTCGTTCTGTACACAACAGTTAGTGAACTTCTGGAATTTGTTGCCAGAACGGTTAGTGAACTTCTGGAATTTGTTGCCAGAATTGGATGCCAGAAAGTAGCATCAGCTGGTTGAAAGAGAAATTAGGCAAATTCATGCCCCCCTTCCAGCGCACACACACACACATACACCACCCCCACCCCCAAAAAAAAAATAAAATCCATGAACAGGTTCTAAAACAGTAGACAACAAGGTACGCTCTAAAATCCTCAATCTAACGATGGATGCATGTTGAGTTGTATGAGAGAAAACGAGGACAAAATGTAGTCAGACTCATGTGCTCCCCCTAAATGTCATTCTGCAGCTGCTATTGGAGACACAAATACCAATATATTGGCTAGGTGGATCATTACTCTGACTTTGTAGGTTATTCTTGCATCTCTCACTACTATTCTTGCTTCTTTCCCCACTTAATTGCATTCTGGTTGTTTTTTTGCAGTTTATAGAGCATATTTCATAAACTGAATTCCTGCAGTCTTCTATTTCACAGTCTTCCAAGTTCCATTATAAGCAGTATTTTGAACAAATGAGCAAAGATGTTGGAAATATTTTATCCTACACAAAGCTTCTTTATTTGACATTAAGTGAAGGTTGCTGATTATTTTTTACCTTTTCACTAAAAATGTGGGGGTTTTGGTTGGTTGGTTGGGGTTTTTTTACATTCTTTAATTGGAAATCTACCATACCGGATGAGAAGCTACTTACTATTTATGTAAGCATACTAAGCAAAATGTATTTCAAAATTAAGGCGTTGGTTCCAAACCAGTCAGTCAAAGGAAGCTCACAAATGTATTGTTAAAGCAGTCAATCATTTGTTTCAGCCAGGCATAGCTGTACAGCAGCTATGAAGCACCATAAATGTCAAGATGGGGCGGGTGGATCTTACCTCGCAAAATGCACTGGAATCAAACAGTACAGCAGCAGAACTATGTGTCACTAAGGTGGTTATGAGTTTCATGGCTATGCTTGTCTTACTGTCTTTCTCATTTTCAGGTACTTGAGGATCCAGTTTATGATTGCGTCATAAGACAATTAAAACATCATCAGAACACCCAACAGGATAAGTTTATTCAGTGCTTGAATAAAGTTGTTAAGAATTTTCCACCTCTTGCTGACAGGTATGTTGTGACAGGTATGTTGTGATTTACATGGTATGTTCATTGTAGATCTAGAGGAATAATAGAAAATAACTTGCTTTTCTTTGTGGGCTTCTGATTACATTAAGGTTTATGAACGCAGTATTCTTTTTGATACCTAAACTTCATGGTGTGATGAAAACCTACTGTCTGGAAGTAATAATGTGCCGGGCAGAAGAAATACCTGATCTCCACTTGCAGTTAAAGAGTAAAGACTTTATCCAGATCATGAATCACAGGTGAGTGGTCATGTGATTACAAATGTGGATGCATAGTCTGAACTACTTGATATCATTTTCTGTGCTGGCCATGACATTTTTATGTTCAGAAGCATTTGTAATTCATGTTCACTTTTTGGTCACTGCTCTCCTGCTTTGAGCTAGTGGAATCTGGGTGTTAAAATGGTTAGCTGACTGTGAAAAACAGACAGAAAACCCTAAATAGTGGTAAGGTGAAACACCACTGGGATGTGAATCTCTGTAGTATGTATTAGTTTAGTTATATTCTTACTCTTAGGTTGAACTCAAAAGTATTTACCTGAAGCCCTTTATGCAAAACCAAATATTATTGCTAAAACCTAAACTGATCTGTTCTGGGTGTAGCAGTGAAGAGAAAAGCAATGCAATTACTCTTTTTTTTTTTTTCCCCTCTCTTTTCAGGGATGATGAAAGGCAAAGGGTTTGTTTGGATATAGTGTACAAGATGCTGTCTAAACTAAAACCACTAGAACTTAAAGAACTTCTTCCTGGAGTGGCAGGATTCATTTCTCACCCTTCTGTAATATGTCGACAGCGCATGTATGATACTCTGATGTGGATTTATGATAATTACAGGTGTGTATTCACTGGAGATGTTATCTTTCAGTGGTTTTTCACGGGCAGAGTGAAAGTGCTTGTAGCATTGTCTTTCAACTTCACATCCCTCGGTGTGGGATTTTCCCAGTTCTCAGAAGAACAGAGGCTATGGTTTGCCTTAGCAGCTCTGGCCTTTGGTGGCGATTTTATCGCTTTCACTAAGGGACAAAGACTTAGACCTGAACTTTAGCCCAGAAATAGGTTGTTGCATCACCACAGCATGATGACATAAGAGGTCTTAGCTCAGATGCTCCCACTTTTTTTCTTGTTGCCAGAATTGGTAAGTAGTAAGAATTGTACACTAGAGAGACTTGTTTGCAGGTAGAAAGTTTATTAAGGCACATTGTCATGATCTGGATCCCTTCAATCTGGTAGTATAAAGATGTGCTTTCTGTTTAACCCCTTAGAGTAGGGAACGTGTTGAAACAAACTCAGTTTGACAAATAAGTTGCTGTCGAATCATCTAACTTAATTGGGTTCTGTTACATGCTTTTTCCAAAGATAGCTTAACTATTTGAATGGATAATTATCATGAAGAAAAAGTACAGGCATTTTTTACTGTAGCATCACTTGGGAAAATAAAATTCTCTGCCTCTTTCTCAGTTTTAACCTTGCAAATTCACAATTACTTGTGTTTGGCCTTTATAATAAACACCTAACATGTAATATTTAGCTTTCTTATTTTGACCTTTCTAAGTAGTGAAGAGACAAGACATTTCTGGCAATGAAGACCTCGTATCATATAAAAAAAATGAAGCGTTGTCATGCCAAGTTGGGTTTTTTATGAGAAGTGCATGTTCCTCCTTGTCTCCCACTATCCTCATCCTCTTTTTTTACTATGGATTGTTTGAGAGAAGTCATTAAGAGACATTTTTCTCCTAACATCAGTGATCCAGAAAGCCAAGCAGATGTTGATTCTCAGGAAATACTCAAACTGACAAAAGAAACCCTGCTTCAGGGACTGATTGATGAAAATGCTGAGCTGCAGTGAGTAAACAACATTGTGATGTCTGACTGAAGTAACAAATCTCTAAATTGCTCTATTTATCACAGAAGAGTTGATCCTTCAGAGGTTTTAAAAATATTTTAGTATCAAAGAGTAACAGTGAGATAACATTCTTTCCTTTTCTTCCAATAAGTTGATTTACAAAATTGTGTCTCATAGTGTGACACCAAATTTAATTGAAGCACAGAGCTTTTGAACAAACTACTGAGCCATGGAGAAGTTGTTTCAGTATGTTAGACCTAATTTTGTGTTAGTGTTCTGGAGTTTTTTAACAAGGCAGCCTTCACTATACACAGACGCACAAAAATAGATTCAGTGTTAGAGGATGTTGGGTTTTTTTATTTTTTGGTGAGGCAGAGATAGGAGAACTCTGTGTTTATCCATCCCTAGCATTTCTCAAGAGGAAAACAACTTAATAGAAATATTTTTTTCAGAGTAAGCATTTAATATTAGTCCAATGGCATAGAGCATAGTAGGTGGATGAGGAATTTGGTATAATCCAATGGAAGATCCATGGCACAAAGGGGTTAGTAGAAGATGTTATAATCTTATTGTAGTTTCTTTAAATTGACTTCTTTGATACTGGTGTGTTTTGTGTTTGCAGATAACCAAGAATAACTTTATTCCTATTCCTTGCCTTTACAGATTAATTGTTAGGAATTTTTGGAGTAACGAGACAAGGTTACCTGCAAATATTATTGATCGCATGCTGGCATTGTTAAATTCTTTATATTCCACCAAGATTGAAACACAGTACTTGAGTCTAATCACAAATTTTCTGCTTGAAATGACTAGCAAGAGCCCGGATTATTCCAGAAAAATATTTGAGCATCCACTGTCTGAATGCAAATTTCAGGTGAATTGTAATGTGTTATCCTGTATGCAAGCATGTGACAAATTCCATTCCTTAATGTAGTTACCACTTGGACAAGAATGGCATAGTGAAGGAGATTTTTGAAAGTGTGTTTTGTACTCCAGTTAACAGCTGCAACAGTCACAGATTATGCACAGTATCAGAAGTTTATGATTTTGTGAGAGCAATAATTTTGCTTTCTTTTTCAAAAAATAAAGATTTAATTGAAATAATTATATATACCAAGTATAACTGATGTGTAGAGTAATGAAATACTTAAAAAATAGAGTAGTGGAGAGAAGCACCATAAGGTGGAGAAAAATTGTGGGGAAACAGGAATGCTAGTACAAGAGCTATATATCAGTCCTCAGCTGACTAGTCCAAATTAGTGAGATTTTTTGCTGAACTGTGGAGAACTTTTATGTGTTCGGGCTTTTTATAGTCAAGTTCTGCCCTTGTACCCATGTTGATGTTCTAAATTCTATACTTTAATTTCTACTTATCCTGTCTTAAGGAAGGCAAAAAGCCTCCATTCGTACTGTTGTTCTTAAAGTCTTTTTATGTTCCTAGGACTTTGTAATTGATTCTAGCTGGCGTTATCGAAGTACTGTGCTCACACCTATGTTTGTGGGGACTCAAGCTTCTCAGAGTATCCACAGGAATTTGTCACAAGAAAAATCTCTTTCTGGTTCTGGGTCAGTTGGTGGTCGAGTGAGGGCTACCCAACAGCGATATGAATTTACACCTACACAGCATGTCAGTAAGTTCAGACCAGTGTCTTCTGAAATGTTCTTCTTAGCTATAAGGATGATATCATTCTCTTATTTCCTGATGTTTATGAATTTTTAATATAAAAGTGTAAATGCATTTAATATTTTGTTTTCAGGGACGTGTTTTTTTTTATTTGGTGTTTTTTTTCCACATATGAAAAATGTGACATCCAGTCACATTTTCATTAGTTCATATATATTCAATGTTCTGCCTAATGTAATAGAAGCTTGTTTCTTACCTAACAGCTTGAAATATGTTCTGCCCATAAACACTGGGAATTATATTTTTGGGAAAGGAAAATGACCTGCTTCATAGATGTTTTCACCTGATCAGTATATTTGGATGTTACAGCTGCTTTGCGCTTTTTTTTTTTTTTTTTTTTTCAGGTGGTAGTTCTTTTAACTGGCTAACTGGAAGCAGCATTGACACATTGGCAGAGTATACAGTTCCTTCGTCCTCTGAATCCATGTCTTCATCCATGCTGTTAGTTAACAAGCGGAGTGAAAAAACTTTTAAACCAGTGGGGCCAGATTTTGGGAAAAAAAGGTTGAGTTTGCCTGGAGATGAGGTGGACAGCAAAACTAAAGGTCTGTAAGCCTTATGATGCAATTTCTATATAAATATTACATTTTTATAAACCATCTTTGTCAGTTATTTGGCTAGGACTCCATTATCTTTGAGACATTCTAATTGAGGTTAAACTTGAGAGGTTTTATTTCCAGGAATGCGTGGTGATACATAACGTGTGGCAAAAGCTAGAATTATACTAGGAATTGCAAACCTGTATGTTGCGAGATAAAAGAACGGACTGGGTAAGAAAATAGCCGTTTTTTGCCTCTCCCTAAGATGATCATAGCATGAATGTCAGACAGTTCTGTCCCTTCTTTTTGAAAGTTAACTGCTTATCTCTTTAAAGAAGAGATCTGTTTAAACATATTTGTTTCAAAACATTTCAGCTGTGCTGACATGATCTGCAACAGATTGCAGTCTGGCATTGGAACTACTTGCTGTTTCTGAGAATGCTCCTTCATCCACCCAGTCGATAACTGAAGAATACCAGTAGTGTTCTGGAGTGGCTCGGGCTCCCTCTCCCCATTTCCTCCCTATTTCGCTTTGCCTACCTTGTCATTAAAGTTGTGGAATGATGAAAGTAGGAGTTCAGGTAGAGAGCTATAAAGATTGACCTTTTCAATACTTAAGAGGTGTTTCAGGGCAGTTTTGAATGGACCACACTGAACTACAGAAAGAGAGTTCAACCTATCTTCCAGTCGGTCCCTGGTCTTCTACCGGGAAAATACTAGTTATAGTGGTCTGGTTTTGTTTGCTCACTCTTCTTTCCTAGGAAATGGACTGAAGTGAACAGACTGTAAAATGGCCTTGCGCCATGGCTGTCCTGAGCAGGAGTTGATCCAGTGACAGTTTTGTAATAGTAACTTAAAAAAATATAGTGCTATATTATTATTACACAGTCTTTGAATATATTTATCACCTCTTTTAAGTAGGGAGCTATATACTTTATGGAACATGGTGCAAATGCCATACTTGCCTTTGAGAGCTAAATAAATGTCATATGGGGCAAATTTGTTCGTGAATTTTAGTGCCTTTCCTAGTACAATAGTTTGCCCCTTATACTTCATCCATGTGCTTATAGTTTTACATAAATGTTTTTTACCTCTTCTCCTGAGAACAACTTAGGTTTTTTAATTTGCTATCTTGTTGAAAGGCCTTGTGTTGAGTTGTTGGATATGAAACTTAGGAGACTAGCTGGTAAATACAAAGATTATGTTTGTTATTATGCGATGCTCTTGCCTTAAATCTGAAGTTTGCTTGAGAAAGGGAAAGCTGTGGACATGATTGTGTGTTCCCTAGGTATAGAAGAACGAGCAGAAATTCTGAGGCTGCGGAGACGTTTCTTGAAGGACCAAGAGAAACTCAGTCTGATTTATGTTAGAAAAGGTGTGGCTGAACAGAAAAGAGAAAAGGTTTGTCAATCCAAAAAAGTTTAAAACCTTAAATCCCAATGCCATTTGCAGTCTTGTACTTCATCTGTAGAAGTAACTTGGTGAAGAAAGGGTAGGTGTAAGATACTGGTTGCTACTTCAAGAGCTTTAGAAGATTTTGTTTGGAAATCATGCTATTTATGTGCCTAAAGCTAAATGATGTAACTTAGCACGAGCGAGAAAAGAACTTGATGATAACACTTCCAGTCTACCACTTGGTGTATATGAAGTAATATTATGTGATGGAGTCTGTAACAGCTACAGGAAGCTCTTTCTGGTTGTCATCCTGGAAACTAGGAGCCTTGAAGCTACAGTACTCCGCAGAAGTAAGTTGGAATAAGTTGGTGAACGTTACCTAGTGTCTGAAGGTGAACTCAAAAACGTGATCAGTCCATCAGTTAATGGACTGATCAGAATTGTTGCATACTTACAACCTGAAGGAATGTCAGTAATAATCATTTACTGAGTGTTTTAACAAGGCCAGTGGGTTTCCTGGTTGTGTTATATACTTACAATATATACAGTATAAACTGTATATATACAGTTTAAGTATTTTTAATCTCTGTAACAGATTTTCAGAGGTTCATTTGACTAAAAATAACATACATTATCATCCAAAAATGATAGCAGTTAGACCAAGAGCAAAGGAACCCAGGATTGAGAGCTACCAGTTTGAGATAATTTTATAATTCTTTGCAGCTGCAGACAACTGTGTAAACAGAAATTATGTCTGGAAGAGCCACACAAACACCTATTTTAGCCAATTTATATTTACTTGCTGGCTAAAGTTACCATTTCCTCCCACCCTGCAAGAGAGAACCTATAAAAGCATTCTATATAACAGTCCAAAATACAACCAACAAAAAACCCTGGTGATACTCCACAATAAAAGACCAGAGGAGACCATGAATGCTGTCAGGAACCCTTAAACTTTTCAAGATATTTGTTGCACATAAACACAGAAGGAACTTGGTGGCCAATACCATACCTGTCGGGGCAAACCAGGAAAAAGTAGGTCCTGAGCAAGAAAGTATTTGGAAATAGCTTTGGCAAAGTCCTAATTTCTTCCAGCATATTTCTCTTGAAAGTTTTTTGAAGATTATCCCTTTGAAGTTGTGTAGAAGAAAATGGTCTCAAACAGCAAAATTACGAAGGGCTTACAGAAAAGAAAAAAAATCTTCAAACTTTCTTCTGTTTCCTTCTTCCATTCTATCAATGTGTATATCCACCCATTGTCTGCTGGTTTAACTGGTAATGGCAGTAGTTAAAAATAAAATCCCAGCCTCTCAACTTAATACTGATTTCCTTGTAGTGTATCAGTGCTATGAAAAGGAAGAAAGGTAGAGGAAGAGATAGGTTTTAGCTACTATATCTGGTAGTAGCTCTTGTTCAATTTAAATGTATTCCTTCAAGCCTCAGCAAAAGGCAGGGCAGCTATTTAACAACTGCGGCTTACAACACTTTTTATTACGGTTTGGTTTAAGTTTTACTAGGAATCAGGTCTACCAGGTTCATCTTTATTCCTTCCCCTCCCCATCCCACTGTGTGAAATAAAACACTAGCTTTAGGAACCTCATTTTACTTTGTACCTGGCCCAGGCTGAAAACCATCATAAGGTGGTTCTGAGAACCATTATGGACTAGTGTGGCTCAGCTGGCCAGCAGTAACTTACTAAACTGTAGCAGCTCACTATCTGTCAGTCAGAATCATTCTCTTTCAAAGTGACTTAAGTACTAGTTGTATGGAAACTGAAACTCCAAGGCATTAATATTAAAAGTTAATGGCTGAAGAAGTTAATGGTTAAAGGTTAATGGCTCTGAACAAGACAGTTTTTGATTGACTAAGATAATTTTTGCTTTAACCATATTACAACTTTATAAAAATGTATTTGTTTAATAAGCATGGCAAAAGTTTATAAAACACTTCAGAAATGCTCTTGCTTATTTTGTCTTATCTAGATACAGCTCTTTCTAAGTTATATGGTCGTTATTTTTTTAACAATACAATGCATTTCAGGAGATGAAGTCTGAACTGAAGATGAAGCATGATGCCCAGGTTACTTTGTACAGAAGTTACCGAGTAGGAGATCTTCCTGACATCCAGATTGAATACTGCAGTCTCATTGCCCCTCTGCAGGGCCTCGCCCAGGTCTGTCTGCTTTTCAAAAGTCATTTGTGAGGTTTTCTGTTCTTGTAGCGAAAACGACTTGTAGTTGGGCAATTGCTTTCAAAATGGATTTGTTGTTTTGCAGTCATCCGCTGTGATACACATTTAAAGAGTCTGTTTTGCGGGAGTGTTTCTCCTACCCTTGGGCTGGTGCAGTGATGAGAGAAGATGCCTTGTAGCTTGCCTCACCTGAGCAGTTGAGTTGAACACTGAGGACCTGAGACATCAGCTGTTGTCTGTTGCCTCTGGGTTCCTCTGCTTGAGAAACAGATGGTGGTGATCTTTGCAAACATTATTGCAAAGGATATCTGACTGTACAGCAACAAATCAACCATTTTTATTCTTTTGTATGGCTATTAGTGGAGTTGTAAAAAAACAAAGTTACTGTGGCCAAGACTGGACTCAAACTACTCAGTAAAGCTGATCAAATACGCCTTTTCCTGCCTGAGAGCAGTAAAGACTGTAGGCTGAACCTATCCCATCTTACAGTGTTTGGGAAGTCAGTGTTCCTGATTACCTTTGTAATTAATTTCTTTTTATGGTCCCTTAACTCTTTGTAAAGGGAGGAAGTAGCACATTCCTGAATTATTTGAATAGCATTAGATCAATAATGAGACCAAATTCCAGTCCCATGATAGACCAGGATACATAGGTTTATGTTACACATAGAAATGTCTTTCTAGGTTGAAAAAAAGATGCCTTTAAATCTCAGTTGGAACTAACTGTCTGTACAGACAGTCTGTCTCTGTGTTAGCTGCCTCAGTGTTAGGTCCAGGTCTCCTCACATAATGGTGTCTTTTGTTTTCCTGAAACCCTGGCAGCATCCATAAGATGATACTGGGTGTCTAGTTCTTGTAGTGAGAACTGTGAATATGTGAAAATTGTAAATTTTCATCCTCTCCACCAACAGTCTGGCCTGGAACCTACATTGTTTTGGAGTTTCTTTATGTAGAAGAATTAAGATGGGATTTGAATGGGTAGTACAGCAATTCCCGTCATAGGTGTGATGCACGACAGAGTAATTATTCCACTCCCAAAGAGTGTCCACATAGGGATTAGGTACAGGGTGGGTCATAGCTCTTAATTTTATTTATTGGTTTATTGCATCACAGCAAAATTCAGTGACCTTACCACTTTTGTTGTAATTTACAGAAAGATCCAACATTCGCCAAGCAGCTTTTCAGCAGTTTGTTTGATGGAATTTTTCATGAGGTAGAAAAATCTAAAACTCCTTCTGAGAAAAAAGCCATTATCCAGAAGCTGCTGAACAACTTCAATAATTTCCTGAGTATGAGCCTGTCTTACTTCCCACCATTCATTGCATGCATCCAGGTAAATCCTGCTATATGGCATTAAAGTAACTGAATGTAATGTCTTTGTGCAATAAACCCAGTGGTAGTGAAGGTTAAATACTGACACTGAAATTTAGACAGAGATGGAAAGAGAATCGTTAATCAAATGGATATTTCCAGTGACTCTTGTTAAGGTGAACAAGGTAATTCATGCCTCTGAACTGATTTTTCAAGGTTTCTACAATTTCTGATCTGTAGAGTTTGAGTCACCTTTTAATGTTTTAATTGCATCAGTAACAAGAAGAGACTTGATGTTAAATGAAAGCTGCAAGAACAATTGAAAGGGTTATGTGGGTGTCATGTGCTTATCTTTCTGAGAAGTGCCTACTGAGGAATAAATACTTTGATGTCTTGAGGGTATCAGTAGCTGACAGACTGTTTGTTCTTAGCCTCTCGTTTATTTTTTCAAATTAGTCCCCTGAAATTGTTAATTGGGGATTTTTCAGTAATGGAAGGGACTCGCTTCCACCAAAGGGTGAGTGGGTGCACCACAGCCATTTCACAGAACCTTTTTTGCTAGGAGAATATCCTGACCTGGAACAGATTGTGAACTTCATCTTTTACCCAGTTTTCAGGGAGATAAAAAAAGACTTGTCAAGCACCTGTTACATATTCATTGTCACTTTATTGTTTACTTGTATTTGTTTATGTGTATTTAATGTTTCTTGTCAACTGTGTTGATCTTAATGTTGTGTCTGATTTGTAGCTCTCAAAATATTTTTATTTTTTGAGTGACAAGTAATGGCTTCTTTCTGTTATGGAAATTTAAATACTTTGTGACAGTAGATGTCATTCGTAATACAGGAGAAATGTCTAGTTTGGACTAGCTTGTTAAACAGTGACAAACTTTGCTTCTTAGTACTTGTATTTACACATCTGAAAAAATGTGATTTCTTGTTTACTTTTTTTCTGTGCAGCTGCATAAAAGGTCAAATGCTATGGGGACTTTTCTGGGCTGCCTTGGTATTTTTCGAGCCAGCATCTCTCAATAACTAGCTGTTAATATTCCCTCTTGACATTGCATTTGCTGGTTCTCTGTCTTGATACTATCATTTGTGTTGAATTATGCTGTCTGTTGAACCCTATTAATAACTCTGTTGTGTTTAGGATACTTTTTTTTCTGAATAGATGTAAAATGAAGTCTCAATAAATAGGTTAGTTAAAATTAGGCAAAAATAAGGACTTTGTAAGAGCGATAAGAGCATCTCATTGCCATCCCCATTCAATAACAAAAGAACAGCAGCACGAAGGCAAGCCTCAGCCTGTGTATTTGAGCATCCTGCATAACAGTGAGAGGAAGTCTTTTCCCCAACAAGGAACAGAGTTCATATTGATCAGGAGAGAGAGCTGGGAGAGGGAGAGCACACAGTGCTGAGGCTGTCATTTGACTCAGGAAGGCTGTCTTAATGACTTGGCCATTTGGAAATATGATTTCTGTTTCCTGTATACCAACAGTATATTAAATATTGTCCGTTTCCTTCTGGTGGTTTGACTTTTTTAGGCTTCTACAGGTTCAAGTCCCATCAGGAGAATAACTTGATGATAAAAAGAGCTGTTTCATTTACAGGTATAATCTTAAAATTGACCATGAGGCTCTGGGATTAGCTTTCAGGACAGATTAAAAACAAGCTGAAATACTAAGAAGTTAACACTGTGACAAGAGTTTACATAGGCTCCATAGTGATACCTGGCCTCTGAAGAACATGTAATTGTCTCATAAACATTTTAGCTGTCAGGCCAGCTTTGAGGCCATTCATCCTAATGTTTGAACATGTGGTGCAAGTAAAGACAGAGTGCATGGCATATGGAGCAAAGAACATTCCCTCTGCTTTCAGAAGATAAGTCATCAAATAGTCACCAAAATGCACTAAATAGAAAGATACCTCCTTTGGTGTGGGAACGATGCCTGCAAACTCTAGAATTTGGGAGGGTATTCATCCTCTGGACCTACCATTATACTTGCACAGTTCTTACACTTTTTCCCAGGTGTCCCTGAGAAGGGACTTTTGGTCTTACCTTAGCAAAGCCATTCTTAAGCTTTTGGATTGTGCGGTTGGCACTGCGTCCCTGGCGTAACCCCTAAAAACTGGCAGTCAAGGAATGTGTGCCCGTACATAGGTGCATCTGGGGCACATGTACAGCTTTGATAGAAAGTGCTAATTGAAATTACCTGAATAGCAGGTGAAACATATGCTGACCCCACATTGGGATCCACCTGGTCTGTAACTCAGGAAGCTACAAAAAGCTGTTCTTTTTCTCTTTTTTATTAACTACAAATTTATTGGTGTGAGAGTCTCAGCTATACAATTTGTGTAATGAGTTTGCTTATGCCAGATGCCTGTTCTGCAGTTTTTGTGGTGGTTGCTGTTTATCAAAGAACTGTAGCTTGGTTGTTCTCACAGTCTCCTGTTGCAATTTCCAAATGATTTTTTTTTTCCCCACTTAGTATTCTCGAACATACAAATCAAACATACGATCAAACTTTGATTCTTGTCTTAAAACTCAGTGGTTTCTTGTAGTGAAAGTTATATTACCCTTCTTACATGTTGTAGATTTTTTTTTCTTCCTATTTGGCTAAGATATTGCAACTTTCCATTAGGTTCTTAAATGAAGAAGGAAAAAAAAAAAACAAACAAAAAAAAAAAAACAGAAAACCAAAACTTTGGCCTTAATAAACTTGTCTGCTGCTTCCCTGATACATTTACCTGTATTTGGGATAATGATTTAAGTATTTAAAAAAACTTTCAGGTAAACAAGAATGTTTAGCCCTGAAAAAGAGGTTATTCTGTAGTTGGAGTGATGTTAAATAGGATTAAGACCTGCTAGAAATATTGTCATGTCTTTAAATCAAGCAGGACTAGACAAGTACAGTACTAAACGAGTCTTAACCAGAAGCTGTGGTATGCTAAAATGGGGTTACGCGTGTGGATAGAAAGCCTCCAGCTCAGAGAAGGCATCGTGGCTCTTGTGCCTTTGGCCGGAACGCACCGCTCTGTAGGTTAAGTGAAATGCAGCTGTTGTGTGGCGGGCACCGCACTGCCAACAAACGGAAGGAAGGATTGAGGCTGTGGATGTGGGCATCTGCCTCTCCCCACTTCCCATGTGTTTCTGTCGAAAGAGTTGTCCTGTGCCACGGAGACAGACAAAGTAGAGGGGTTATTCTCTGCGGTTCTCCGTCTGAAGAGCAGCAGCACAAAAGGAAAAGATTGCAGTTTTCCCAGAGTTGGGATCTTCTGGAGATTTAACGGCTTATTTTGAAAGCTTGCACTGTACGAAAAGCGATACCAAATAAGTAATCTGTAAAAAGTGACTATCAGTACAGTTTTAGACCAAGTAGACACCTGTTGGTTTTGTTTTATTTTATAGGAAATTAGCTACCAGCACAGAGAGCTACTAGAACTGGATTCAGCTAATGTGAGCACGAGCTGCCTTGCAAGTTTACAGCAGCCCGTGGGAATCCTTCTTCTGGAGCACGCCCTGATGGCTCTGTCCCCTGTGGAGGAGCCCCCGTCCAAGCGGATGCGCGGGAGGACAGAGCTTCCCCCAGATGTGATCAGATGGATTGAACTTGCTAAGTAAATTCTTGCTGGAGACTATTTACTCCCATTTAAGTTTGCCTTGTGAAGAACCCTGCCTTTTATGGCTTATGGGATTTCTTTTTTAGTCTTTCCTTCTTTTAAAATTAGCTTTGCTTTTAATTTTTTGTCAGTTAATTACTATCTTTCACTTAGAGCAGTTAGCCTTAACAGCCATGCACCCTGATGATGCTATCAGACTGCTGAAAGACATCTTACTCATAGCTTTTCAACAGCAGGAGTTTCCACAGTTCAGGTATTGCCCTACAAGGTGAAGTTTATCTAGTTAAATATATGTTTATGATCTTTTTTTACTATTACAAGCCAGTAGTATTACTGCTTCTTGAATTACTATTTTTTTAAATAGCTCATATTCCCATTGATATACCTCTTTTCAACTAATTAAGAGATTTCCCTTTTCAATTTTACTAGGCTCTACCGGTCTCTTGGGGATTATGATGTCCTTCGTGGCATTTTCAGTGGTAAAATTGGGACTAAGGAAATTACACAGAAAGCATTGTTGGCAGAAGCAAGGAGTGATTATGCTGAAGCAGCTAAATATTATGATGAGGTAAAATGACAACAAGATTTTTATTTTTGTTTCATAAATCTCTCATGACTTAAAACTAATAAGCCAAAATTAAATATCATTTGAAGCAGCATATTGTTTAAAAGTCTTTGTGTTTTGTTTGATTGATGGTTCAGTCTGTAAAGACATGGGAACAAATGAGCAGTCACAACAGAGCAGGCAGCATGATCCTGTTTGTTACAAAGCTTCATGTGTGCAGTTACCTACTCAGACAAGTAAAACACCATGGGCTCACTACCACCTCAAGAGAGTGAACTGCATGTGTTCATGGCAAAAAAAATCTGAGTTATAGTGGGTAAAAATGAAGAAGGATCTCTTTAACCTTCTGTTAAAGTCTTAGCTCTTTAAAAATGCAGGTTTACTCAAGATGACTACCTGAAATGAATTTATATATAAATACTGACAAGCCTGAATATTCTGCATTTAATGTTGCTGTCACATTCTGGTAAATTGTTAGGTATTTTCATGAAACAATGAATTATTGTTAAGTTCCTGGTGACTTAGAATTGAGACCAGTGCCAGATTCCAGCTGACAACCTTCCTCCCCCTTAAATTCATTCCCTAGGCACTCTCTAAAGAAGACTGGCAAGATGGAGAGCCAACAGAAGCAGAGAAGGACTTCTGGGAACTCGCATCTCTGGAATGCTATGACCACCTCACAGAGTGGAAGTCTCTGGAATATTGTGCTACCATTAATATCGATAGTGGAAAACCTGCAGACCTAAGCAAAACATGGAATGATCCATTGTTTCAGGTTTTAGAAATCACTTTGTTGATACTGCTCTGGTTTTATCTCTGCAGGGGTGTCCTGCAGTAGTGTGATTGTGGGTGGAAATCAGTTATGTTATTTGGGTTACTTTTATAATGGAAATTAGCAGAGTCTCTGATAAGTGAAATAATTGAAGCAATTACTTCTGCTGGTTTTACAGTGTCTGGTTTTTACCTTGAGTCTATGGCTGATCATATAGGACCAATCATCATCATCTTGCAGTGTTTTTGTTGCATTTATTGCTTTTATTTGTTTCATATAAGAGTTAGCAAACCAGTGGTTTTAAAACTGGTAGAATTTGCTAACAACTTCTTGAGCTTATCAGAAAAGGCCACTGTGATTTGTTAGCAAAATGGGATTTGTCTAAAGGGAAGACACTTAGGAAAACCATTCAAAATATTTTTATATTTATTTGATCTGCCACAGACAACAAAAAAAAAACACACCTAATATTTCATTCCTAGAAATAAAGACTGTGTTTTCACCTTGTAGGAGATATATCTGCCCTATATAATGCGCAGTAAGTTGAAGTTACTGCTCTGCGGGGAAAATGACCAGACTTTGCTGACTTTTATTGATGAGGCAATGAAGACCGAACAGAAGAAAGCCATTATAGAAATGCGTTACAGCCAAGAGCTTAGTCTCCTTTACATCCTGCAAGATGATTTTGACAGAGCCAAATATTACATTAGCAATGGCATGCAGATCTTCATGCAGGTAACAATCTCTGTTATCTCTGATATTATTTTTCTGTATAAACTCGTGGAACAATGAAACTTGTTGCTGTTACTGCTGCTAGATTATACTCTCGATAGAAACACTTGCCCAAATACAATGAAATCTAGGTGCTTTCCAAGCATATGACAAATCTTCCTTTGAATTCACTGCTTGCAATGATGAGAGTTTGAGCCAGACCGTGGACTGCATCCTCCCATTTTAATTTGTTTTGCTGATTTTGTCTGTTAGAAAATTTTCAGAGCAGATTAATAGCAGTTTTATTTCATTCATCTTTTCAGAAGCCTCCTGTGCCCAGAACAAACTTGAAAAGAGAGTATTACATTGAGAGGTTACAAGTTCCATCCATTACCAGGTTTTGATTAGACTGTCGGACTGTCCTAAGACCTAGGACAGGAATTGCTGCTAGAATATGCCTCTATACTTGTAATTGGAGAGCAACTCTGCTTTGGACAGGTTATTAAATTACTTGTAAAAGGTTGGGATGCAGACCGTAATACATAGCAGCATCAGATAAATAGTTTGTAGAACACTGAATGGAACTATGTTGTAATTTCTATATATGAAATCTTCCATTCTCTCTCTCTGTTTTCAGAGCTATTCTAGCATTGATACTTTGTTATACCAGAGTCGAATGATCAAACTGCAGTCTGTTCAAGCTTTGACAGAAATACAGGATTTCATCAATTTTATGACTAAGACAAGTAAGGTGTTTTGGTTTTTTTCTAAAGTGGTTTTTTCTTTCATTGTGTTAAATGATCTTGGTTACCTGAACTTTGAATTTCTGTTTCCACACTTAGAGGACTGAACTCCTGTTTGAAGGAACATAGGTCTGGTATTGCTTCTTAATATCTTCTTGATAGTAAGAACTATTGCAGTTGTATAAGACAGGCTTGAAGATAATTCTGTGTTCTACTGCAAAGTTTTATTAGCCTAGCTATTGTGATAGTATTTAAGTATCTCTTTTAAAAGCGTAAGTAATAGTTTTAAAGTAGGATTTTTGTTGGGATCACTTTTGGCAGCAAGTATTGGTTAGCAGAGATAAAAGATGGATGTGATATATAATTTATAGCTACTGAGGTAGGCATAAAATACCTAAAAATTGGTAAAAATATTGTAAAATTATGTGCATAAAACTTGGTCTATGCACATAAATTATATATTGAATTTAGTTAACAGTTCCACAATATTCCAGGATTTTCCTATATGGAAAGGTACCTACACAGTGGTGATTCCCAGTGACAGTTGACACTGATGTCCTTATTGAATCTTCTGTGCTTCAGCAATGAACAAAAGCAATACGATCGCCAAGCAATCTATTTAATGCAAGCCCAGAAATGCAAGCGGGTTGTTTTATTGCAGTTCTGCGGTTTGAATGATAGACTGTGTTTGGTTTAGGCCTTTATCATGCTGTTTGGATTTAGATGCATTTAAAGTATTCTTAATTGATTTCTAGGTAACTTAGCTTCACAGGCTTCCCTTAAGAGACTTCTCAGAATTTGGACAAGCAGATATCCAGATGCTAAAATGGATCCTATGAACATCTGGGATGATATCATTACAAATCGGTAACATTACATTCTTGGGTTAGATGTAGTTCTGTCTGCCTGTTGAGTTCTGAGAGGTGCTTTTTCTAATGCTGCTTGTTTTGATATGGGAGGGTTGTTGATCCAGTGTCTGGCTTTTTTTTTTTTTTTCTTTTTTTTAACCATTTTAATAGCTTTATCAGTATAATTGGGTTTTGTGTGACTAACTTGTAGTGACAAGCAAAAGGAGGTTGAGAAATGAACAGGGAATAAATGGCATTTTGATGCGGAAACATAACTTTAGTTGAGGCATTTTCTTGCATCGGAGACTGCATGCACTGTACAAGCTAGCCCACTTCAGTAGCCCGTAAACACATCCACTTGTAATTAAGTAGATCAGCTGCTGCATTTAGCTCAATGAAACACCACCCAGAAGACCAGTCTGTTACGAATAAAAATACTTACCTATTTTGTAGGCAGTTCTAAAGTTAGGGAGTGTACAAAATAAGCCCAGTCCTGCCACTATCAGTGCTTCACATGTGTATAGGAAAGTTAATGACCAGTGCTGTAGTTAGAGACTTCTGCTGTGTGACCTTTGCTAGAAAGAACAAAGACTCTCTGGAGACTCCTTTGGATTAGCTCCAAAGAAGCTGGAATGCTTTTTTGAATTTGGAAGTTTTCTGTCCTCCCCGTAGTATCTATCTTCATCCCAATCCATTCTCCCATTGCAAATCTAGATTTGTTCTCCTTTCCTGGGGGACAACTTCTTCAACAGCTCTGCTGATACCCACTGTGCTCTGTAATTTATTTCATTATCTCTGGGTGTCAGGAAAGCATGGCTACAGAAGAGCTTATTGCAATTAAATACCAGGCAGAATACATGCTCTGGCTTACTCCTTTACAAAGTCTCAAAGCCTTTATGACTTGAAAGGTTGTCAGTGTCTTGACCACTTTTACATGCTTTTAGAAAACCTTTATCTCATCTTAAATTAGGGACAAAGGGTGTGCTTTTATTCAGCACCAAGGCCTACTCCAGACTGCAGTGCTTTCCCCTGCGTTGAATAACAGTCTACGTACTGAGATGCTATTAAATTAGATAGGACTAGGGGTAGAATGAAAAGGATTTAGCATTGATTCATGGCAGTTGAGTATGGAGTATGGTCACTGGTCTTTTCTGCAACACAAATTGCAATGTTTACATGTGTTGGTGTCATACATATTTGAATTGTAGGATGACATAAAATACAGCCTGACACACCGTATAAACGAGACTCCTGTTTGTTTGCACTTCTGTCAGGTTGGAATGCAAGTTATGGCTTGGCAAACTTAGAGGTTGTAGTTACGATTTTAAAAGAACAAACTAAAAGTCCTCCTCTATTATGGACATTTTCTAATACTTAGTCTCATCGATTCAAGGTGCTAGAATACTCTCAGCATCACTGTGTCCCCAGTTGTGACTTTCCAGAATCTGAGGACTATGCTATAGCTTGCCGTTTTTATTTAGATTTGTGTACTGTCAGACAGTTCAACACTTTTGAATGTTCATTCCTTTACATGTGTACCAGCGTGATTTGTACTCCTGTTGTCATTGTGCAGGTGTTTCTTTCTAGACAAACTGCAGGAGAAACTTGTCTGTGATCAGGCCAATGATAGTATGGAGGTGGATGAAGAATACAGTGCTGGTGACCAAATGGAAGTGGATCAACAGGGTGAAGACATTTGCTCAATGATTAAAAGCTGCAAATTTAACATGAAAATGAAGATGATAGAAAGTGCCAGGAAACAGGTGACTGTACTGTCTGATAGCTTCCAGTTTCATGAGAAAATACATAGAAGCTACAGCTGGAACAGCCTCGTTAGATGGTCTTGGGCACCTTTTTGCCAGGGCAGACCTTATCTATCTTTGACATTGCTGTCCAGGACATTTTGAAAGCTCAAGAAAGTCAGTTCCACAAAGAAAGAAATCAAAAGGATTAATGTTAATTAAAAACTTGATGATAATTTGCAATTACTGGAAATGTGCCTGAAGGCCCCTTTGATCCACAGATGGTTTCTGACACTCTAAAGGGCAGATAAATAAACTAACTGAAATGCTTCAGCCTTTAATGGAAGGGATGCTTGCAACCAAACGTTATGCTTTCTCATTTACAAATAATCTCTTCTGTACAAGAAAACAAATCAAATTCATATCGAAACAATATAATTTACTTCAATCAGCAATAATGAAACAATTTATGATTTTTTTTTATAGTTTTCATTAATTCTGTTGGGTTAACACTTCTATAAAGAACTAAAGCTAAGTGACTTAGAAATTTTGATTTGGATCTGACTGTTAAAATGAGTGAAATGTAGCCATCTGATAAATGGACCTTTAGTGTTTCAAGCTTGAGACAAGACACGGAATATTTAAGCTGAGCTCTCCCTCACCTGAGATACTGCAGAGATCTGTAATCAGAGACAGAGTTTATTTTAAGCACTGTAATAACCAAATATAACATTAGTGCTGTGTAGACTATACACTCTTAAAGGAGTAACTGAAAAATAAGATTTCCACTAATGTTGCTTATATGAAACTTTTCATCAAAACACAAACATAAGTGATTTACTTAATGGTATCATAAACCAAGTTACATTCCCCATGTGTGTTTGTACTGCAAAACAGCTAATACCTGTTTAGTCATGCAGATAGAATTATTTTCATTTCCTCAGTTTGTCATACCTCTGTTCTTCTCTTTTTCTTTTCAAATTTTGCTGCTGGCACAAATCTGTTTTGAATATGAGACCCAACAAGCAGTGGACCACTCTTGATCTTATTATAGCTTTACTTGTGTTACCTATCCCCATATCCGTTAATTTGGTTGCAGAAAGGTTTATTACTCTTCAGATATATTATCTGAAAATTCTGTCTTAATCTGAATGTAGAACAGCTTCTCAGTTGCCATGAAGCTTCTGAAAGACCTACGCAAAGAAGCCAAAACAAGGGAAGACTGGCTGGTGAGGTGGAATTATGCCTGTTGCCGCTTTAGACATAGCCTCAGCCGGAACCAGAGTTGTCCTGAACGTGTGCTCTCAGTGTTAAAAACCATCTCCCTGCTTGGTAACAGCCTTCTCTTTCCTTCATTTTGTTTATCATACAAAGCTGCTTTGTTGTCAAGTTACCAACTTTCTTTTTGAATTCCAACAGAAGACACCAAATCCGACTATCTTAGCAAGAATATAATGGTGTTCCGAAACCAGAATCTTCTTTTGGGTACTACTTACCACATCATGGCCAATGCTCTTAGGCAGGATCCAAGATGCCTTGAGCAAATTGAGGAAGAAAAAGCTGGAAAAATCTCAGTGCTATCAGGAGAAAGTGTTGAGAGTCCTGAAAAGGTAAATGAGAGAGGAAAAGCCTTTAGGGTGTTTCAGTATTGGGATCACTACTTCAATAGGTGGTGGTGGATATGGATAGATACAGAGAATGTGAAACCCATCTGCTATTAGCAGTGATTTGTCCAAGAACACCAGATAGGGGAAAGAAGTGGGGGGGAGGATGGCCCCCCAAACCAACAAACAAACAAAACAACAACAGACCCCAAACTAAAACAACAACCAAAAAAAACCCAAACCACAAAAACACACAGAAAAAAACCCCACTGTGCTTACACTGTACTCTTTTGTCTTGGATTTGCTCTCCTGGAGTTCTGCACCACTGTAGCTTTTTTAATTCTTCTGTTTCCATGTTCCTGCATTTTGTGTGGAGGGGAAAGACACGGTCATAGCACCTACATGCACGGTGGTGAGACAAGGCTTGGGAACATGATCCTCAAAGAATACCTTTATTTCAACTGGGCGTTTCTGAGCTGCTTCATGCTGTCAGACTATCCTGTTTCATAAAGAGATTTTTATAATACTGATACACTTACCTGAACAGTGATAGAGAGGAGAGGGGTTTTTAAGACAGCATACGCAGGTTATCTTTGCCTTTTTTAGGGAGGTACACGTGAAGAATACGGTGACAGACACCATTGCATCTGAAGTCGTATATGTTGTCAGTTGTCCCAGATGCTGTGGCACTGACCTCTTGTCTGTCAAATTGATTAAGAATTTGAAGTACCACTGCTGGATGACTTCTATTCATTCATAAAGCCACATGAAGACCCTTAGATATGAACCATATCAGTATAAAACAAACAAAAAAAATCTTCTGAATCTGTGGTTTTATGGTTGATAAAGAAAAGCAGATAAAGAAGAGATTCCTAAAAAAAAAAAAAAAAAAAAAAAAAAAATTTTATGTTTTCAGGTGTGTAGAAACTTGAGCAAAATCTTAAGCTTCATTTATTAGCTAATTATTAAGAGCATTTGTCTTAAGGGAATCTAAAAGATGAACAGAAAAGTTCTTCTGTGACAGGTGAGTCAGATTGGGATACCAGATATTTCTATAAGATTGAGGAGCTTAGCCTTTTTTTTAGCTTAGTATGAAGCAGTCCTCTGACCCTGCTAGATTCCCTCTGCCTATTTGAAATTCAAATTATTTAATTTCAGTTATAGCACTTTTCATTTCTTCCAATTTGTTCTGCAGCAATTTTGTATTTCATTTAATAGCTGCAATAGCTACAATGTCTGAGGTTGGTAAGTTTGTTGGCAATATGACAATATACATATTTGATTAATAAACATTCAATTTTAAAGGAACTTGTCAAGTCCTTCATTGCATGAGCTGCATTAGAAACATATGATCAATATGACTATGTTTGTAATAGAGGAAAAGGACATCAGATTTGAAATACTTTGCATGCTTTTTTTTAACAAAAGTTCTAAGTATAGCTGTTATGCAAATGTTGCAGGTATGTCTTAATAGGAAAAAAAATCGCATTTTTAATTGTGTTTTCTGTTAACTGTTTGCAGAAGCTCTATCAACATTAATTTTTTGCAGTTCTAAAAATTCCACATAACATTTCCAGAGACTGATTTAAGTTAAAAATGTGGTTTATATTTTTCCATTGAAAATTGTGGAAATTAAAATTCTGGAAATTACTGCTACAACTAACGTCCCAAGTTTTTTCCTTCATATCAGCTGCTCAAAACATGTAATATAGTTAAAGTTTTATCTAGACAAGACTTGGAACCAAGCTCCAGTTACAAAAAGAATTAAGTGCGACTTGCTAATGTGTCTTTTTTTTTTTTTTTTCTCTCTTATGGTTGAATTTCAGGTATTGGCAAGTCTGAACAAGAAGGCCTTTCAGTGTTTCAGCAGCGCTGCAAGGAAGTCCGAAGAGGAGGTGCAGTCCCACTCTATGGAACATGTAGACGTGACGGGAGTTATTGATGCTTATATGACTTTGGTCGGTTTCTGTGACCAGCATCTGCGTAGGGAAGAAGAAGGCTTGCTTGGTTAGTCAGGATTTCTCCTAAGCATGTGAAGTGGATTTATCTGTGATACGTGAGCTTTTGTGATAGGGAGATCTCCTTGAGCAACACAGCTTAAATTTAAATGGAACAGTTTGTCCTCCAGTATTTATATTCCCTTTCTTCCCCCCGCTATTACTGCTAGCTTTGGTACTAGCGAATCACTCGTAGTCTCCCTCTCACTTGTGAGATATATATCATATCCAGCAGATGCTTCCCTTGTTCCTTCCCAGACCGCAGCAGTACTGTGTTTAAAGCAGGCAAGATACCAGCAGTGATGCAGCTTCCTGATAAAGCTAATCCGTACAGTCCCCCAAGTACATGTGTTGCTGATGTGTGCAGTTCAAACAGATGGGAAGGAGAACAAAGTAAAAATACAAAATACA
>KL267914.1:10111-20293 GCA_000699545.1 Podiceps cristatus | reverse complement strand
GGGGGGGGCGGAAATACTGAATTGTATTAAGAAGAATGTTCCAGATGATCAAAGAAATGGAGCAAGTGATGGTGTTTCTGATAATTCTTTTTTTAATGTCTCTTGGCAGAAATTAACACTGCAGATCTGCAGCTATTCCCAGCTATTGTGGTGGAAAAAATGATAAAAGCTTTAAAACTGAACTCCAGAGAAGCCAGGCTGAGATTTCCTAGGCTGCTGCAAATAATTGAAAGATACCCAGCAGAGACATTGAGTCTAGTGACACGAGAGGTTAGTTGCTCCCATTTTCCTGGCAGCAAACGTTGCTATAAATCAAATTTAAAAAGTGGGGGTGGAGGTTGGGTGGACAGAGAGGTTAAACTGGTAAGTTTTGCTTCAGGTAAATCAGATAAATTTTATGCCATCATCATTGTCTTTTCTCTTGCTGAGTCTAATTCATATGGACAGAAACTTGGAATTCTGATTTCAAATGTTAGTTTGAGAGCTGCTGGAGAAAGAGTACATTGTGTTTTTTTCTTTCTTCTGAATGATTTAAGTGGGCTGAAAAGGTACATAGGATTAGCGTGAGGAGCGTATCATTTCTGTAGGCTGAGTTTCCTGTATTCAAGAAGCCAACAGCTTTTCCAGCTTCATTTCCCACTTCTCCTACCTCTCCCTGTCCTGCTTCACTTCAGAGACAACTACAGCTTCTTCCTGCCTTCCACGACCTGTCCCTCCATTGCCGTTCACGGCAGGATAACGCTGCCTTCCCTGCTGTTGTGGGACAGATAAGCTGAGAGGTCCTCTGTGACTCATGCCTGTTCCTGCCTCGGCCTGCCCGCGTTTTCAAGCCCGTTGTGCTGCTGCTCACAGAGTGCCCAGCCCTGTCAGAGGAAGGACTCGAGATCTCAAGACAGAAACATGGCTTAGTTATCCCAAGAACCTGGGAACATAGCAAAAATGGCTGAGGTGCACAAGGTGTGGGCACAGCAAAACTGCAATGGTTCAAACAGACCCTGACCCAGAAAATAATTTCACTGGGCATTTCTTTGTCCTCTCTCTTTCTGTGAGATAAATACTGGCAATCTGATCTTAAATTCAATTAGAAAGGTAGGAAGGGGTTAGACAGGAGTCAAAATCTTCTCTCTTACTATCACAAGGAAATAGATGGTAGCACTCCTTTCAAAAGTAATACAGCTTTTGGAATGAGGTGAGCCTGAAGTATATTGGCAGGGGATGCTCTACTGAAATTAGTGTCTGTCAGTAAGCCCAAACCTCGTTAAAGTTGAAGGAAGAGCAAAACTGTGGTAGGAGTTCCAGGGTTCTCCTTCCTGACTTTTTTTTTTTATTCAAATGAAGGCTTCAACTGAATCGTGTTTTTACCTTTCCCTTCAAATTTTTGTTTGTATGAGGTGATCAAAAACGAATATATTGCATCCAGACAGAAAAGCCACAAGTTTGAGTATAAAGCTTCCTCTTGGTAACAAACTGCAAATCTTTGTAAAGGAAAACCTATTAAGCAGCAGTAGTTAGTAATGGTGGTAGTAATAATAATAATAATAATAATAATGAAATCTGCTTTATTGGGGGATGTTTTGTGCAACCTAGTTGACTTTCTCTATTCCTTTTTATCTATTTTATCTATTTTTATCTGTCAGGCTGGGCCACAGAGCAGCTTTGTTTGTGTTTGCTATGTTTGGTGTTTTCAAGGAAAACCAAAGTTAAATGCAGTTGTCTGTTTTTGCAGCTTTCTTCAGTTCCCTGTTGGCAGTTCATTGGTTGGATTAGCCAGATGATGGCACTACTTGACAAGGATGAAGCAGTAGCCGTGCAACATACTGTTGAAGAGATCACAAATACCTATCCCCAGGCAATTATCTACCCTTTCATGATCAGCAGTGAAAGTTACTGTTTCAAAGATACTGCAACCGGTTGTAAGAACAAGGAGTTTGTAGAAAGGTAAATTTGCAATCAGAGTAGCCCTTTTGTATGTTTTTTTATTCAGGAGTGGAGAGAGGTGGGTGTTTTGGTGTGGTTGTCCCCCCCAATAGAACTGTTTTCTTTAGGGGGCATGAGAAGCATTTGAATTGTAGGGGTTGGAAGGGACCTCAAGAGATCATCGGGTCCAACCCCCCTGCCAAAGCAGGCTCCCTAGGACATATCACTGAGATAGGCGTCCAGGCGGGTCTTGAATATCTCCAGTGAAAGAGACTCCACCACCTCTCTGGGCAGCCTATTCCAGTGCTCTGTCACCCTCACTGTGAAGAAGTTTTTCCGCAATTAGGGGGTAGTCCTATGCACACTGTGTTCTCATTTTAAAGGCACAGGGAAAAACGATACATAAGCTCTCTTACTATTAGACTTACTCAGGTTGGTGGCCTGAATACTTTCTGAAGTGTTGACTACATATAGTCCCCAGGCTGTAGTAAGTTAGAATTTTTTCAAATCAAAACAAGAAGACCACAGAGGGGCAAGTCGTCTCTACTGGTAATTCTGTGGTAGTCAAAGTTTCTTTTTCCTTTTCCTACTGCGCTGAGGCTGAAGGGAAATCCGGTGCATGATTAGGCTCTTACTGTAGTAGACTTCACAGCAGCGAGAGTCACTACCCATCAAAGATCAAGTTGAAGCTAGTTCGGACGTTTAGAGTCATTGTAGTACCAAGCAAGACCAGATGCATTTAAATAGAATAGGTTCTCCTACAAAACTTCAGAGAGGGCCAGTGAAATGGATTTATGTTTTCTTTTGGGCAAAGACAGCTCTTTGTTGTCTTCTCTAATTTAAACTGAAACAGGGTAGGTTCAGATTGGTTGTAAGGAAGAAATTCTTCACAATGAGGGTGGTGAAGCACTGGAAGGTGTTACCCAGAGAGGTGGTGGAGGCCCCATCCCTGGAAACATTCAAGCCCAGGTTGGATGGGGCTCTGAGCAACCTGATCTGGGTAATGGTGTCCCTGCTCACTGCAGGGGGGTTGGACTAGATGGGCTCTGGGGGTCCCTTCCAACCCAAAACAGTCTATGATTCTATGATTATTCAGAGTGCAGCAAACACCTTCCTCTACAAACTCTCCCTTGCCTGTTTTGCCATGCAATAAAACCTGAGTCAATCCCCAGGCAAAAGTCAGCTTTTATCACACAGTGCAGTAGAACCACTAATACAAGTTTGGGTGTCCTTTTGTCTTTTTTTCAAATCTCTGATACATTTGCTGAATTTTTTCGCTTAAAATAGGAAGATGAAGTCTCGTACTTCACAAACTGTCACCCTTGAATAACCATATTGACAGGATGTATAGTCTGGTTAATTCCCATTCCTGTTGCAAGCATGCTTTTCGCTCCCCCACCAAGCTCCTGTTTTCATAATGGGATGCTTAGTTAAAAAATTGGGAGCTGTATGGCAGGGATGGTCATACAGCCCACGGGAGAATTCTGAGGGAGTCCTCCTACCCACACCCAGATTATTTTGTCAGGTTCTTGAATATAGCAGACAATCTGGAGCTTATTTGCAGGGTAGGTGGTGATGGTAGTTCCTGTTGCATTGCCATGCACGTTTTTGGGGTTTGTTTGGTTTGTTATTTTCTTTTAAAGGATCAAAAATAAGTTGGACAGAGGAGGAGTAGTTCAAGATTTTGTTCACTCCCTGGAACAGCTCTCTAATCCCATAATGCTTTTTAAGGTAAAGCATTTTTTTTTTTTTATTCCTCCTGCCTTCCCCTTCATTCCTCAGCCTCTGTTTAGAAAGAAGAGTGCGGGGCGGAGCCTGCCGCGGTTCAAGTTGACACCACAGTCACAGGAAGCGGTTCAACCCCGAATCAACTGGTGATGATGTCGGGGTGCTGTCAGCAGTTTTCACTGGTGTTTTTCTCCCTCCCTTGGGCCACCTGGCTGTTTGCACTAGCCCTTTTCAGCTTTCTCGCTTCAGGGTCTCTGTCCTGCCCTGTGGTCCGTCTTCCTTAATTGTTCTGAAACTGTTACAGAATTATCATTTGCAGCCATCTCTGTAATTTCTGTCTACTTGTGTTCTTCTACCCTTTCCCTGCTCTCCGATGGGCTTCCCTGTCTACATTCTGAGCTTGTTGTCCAAAGGAATCTCGTCTTGTGTTAGATACCACTCCTGGCCCCATAGGGGCTTTCTTAGTTTGTGCTAGACACCATGGTAGCAAACATAATTATGTTATTAAGTAGAAATATTTTATCGAGAGACAGAATGTATTTCCATAGCTGTTTGATTACTCTTTTAGTTGTCAAAAGACACATTAATTGACTATTAGTAAATATGATAACCCAAATGCAATCTGAGCAAAGACTGAGGGTCCGTGAACTTTTTCACAGTATTCATCTGTTTTCTTCCATTTGCAGGATTGGGTTGAGGATGTCAAAAATGAGTTGGCAAAAGCTCAGAGGAATAAAAATAAGCTTAAGGAAATGTACGAAGGAATGTACAAGAATTTGGGCAATTTAGAGGCTCCTGGCCTTGGATTGCTGAGGAAAAGGTTTATTCAGGTATGTGTAATTACTGAGTAGTGTTGGCATCGTGTGCTTTTCTAGAAGGCACTAAAAAGTCAAAAGAGGGGACCAGATCACAGCTTTTACAGGTGCTGCAGGACTTGATGAGAGAAAAGAATCAAGTCAAGAGTACAGGACTGGGATTTCTTTGCTAGAAGCTATGGAGTTGTTATAGTTCCACTTCTGACTGCCCTGCAGGACTAAATGTTCCCTCTTACTCAGCCACTGCCTCCCTTTTCCCGCACACTGCCAGGTTCTCAGGGCCTGGGCCTCTCTGACCATCCGTGAACCTGCACAGGAATCTGGCCTTGTTTTTTTCTCTACTGCCAAGGATGTATGAGCGCTTTAGGGTGTTTTGCTATATCATGCTACTGAGATATGCTGCTGATACTAAGTGTAAGTTATTCAGAAGACTTAAAACTATCAAGAATTACAGAACAAACTTTACAAAACTGACTGAGATCTAAAATAGTAGAAGTCAGTATAGAAAAAAAAGTGATGCATGTGGGGGGAAAAAAAAAAAAGTACCCTAGTTTCACATATAAATTCTTTGGGTTTGAGCTGACAGAATCTTGATTTGTGATAGTCCTGTGAAAACATCAGCTGTGAGCACTCAAGAGTAGTCAAAGAAAAGCGACTGTTAGTCATTAATAAGAGTAGAGAACAAAACTGATTTCTACATTGACATAGTAGCCTTCTCTGACTCTTGCTTCTTGAACACTGTAGTCCTCATCCACAGTTCTCAGCATAGATATAATGAAACTGGACGAGGTTCAGAACAGCAAGGATAATCAGAGGTAGAGAGTAACCTCTGCCGAAGAAGCAACTTTAGCATTCTTCCAGTTAGAAGAGACACAATGAGGCCAGATACAATAAAGCTCTTAACATCAGGAGTGCCAAGCTTGAAGTGAATATTCTATGGAAATGGCATGTTCAGAACAAACAGGGAGAAGTGTTTCCTCATTCAAATACACACTTAAGTGCCGTATTATGCTTTGATGGGTTCGAATAGCAAGTAGACAATAGGATAGAGAGACCTAAAATGCTTTTGAAAGCTTTTACATACAAATGCACACTCCTGGGTCCCGAAATCCCTGAGCTGCAAATTGCTGGAGGCCAGGAGAGCAATACTCCTGTAGAAGCCTGGCTGTATGCTTGTACTGTATGCGCATAGCCCCATGGCCAGGGCTAGGTGGATCCAGGTCTCTCTCCTGTGGCCATTCTTCTGTCACGGTAGCATTAGATAAACTTACACAAGATTCCCACCCCATGAGCATGGAACAATGAAGGATGCAAGTAAGGTGGGCTCGGAAGGAGTTGCGGTGACACAGCAGCAGAAAGGGCAATTAGGAATGTAGGGGCACACTAGCCCTTTGCATATGTTGCTGCGAGATAAGCTGGGTCTCTGATGATAATGACTTTAGAGTAGTGGGATAAGAATTTGCAGGATGTGCCGCTGTGGTGGGGTGGGGGTAGAGGGAGAAGAGCAGCTGTAGTTTGAGGCCTGCAGGGTACAAGCTCAGCAAGGGACCTAGCAGGCATGAGGACAAAGACAGCCTGCGTTTGGTTGTTGGGGTGATTTGTGTGCACTTTGACCCACTTAAACAAAAAAAACCCCATGGCTCTTTAAACAGCTGAAACATGCAGTAGCAGAGGATGAAAGTAGTGCTGATGGTTTGATTGTTACTGAATTAACTGAACTGGGAGAGGAGAGCAAGGGAGATGCTGGAAGAGGGACAGCAGGGTTGTTCCCCTCTGTTGCAGGGAAAAGGGAGAGCAGTATTCCTTTCACACACTAGCGGGTGCAGAAGAGGGTCGGGCTGATGGTGCACAGGCTCTGAATTCTTTGTCTTCACGATGCAGTATCCATGAAGAAACAAAGTGTGCTGTGAGGATAACTGTGTAGTTGCTAGTGTCCTTGCTGGAGGGGAAAAAAAAAAAAAAAAAAGTTGTATCTCTTGACTGACACATAAAATTGCTCTAATATGTAGAGTATGTCAGTCTTATAATCTTCATATTTATTATTTATGTACAATTTAAATTGTAACTTAGACAATAAGAATCTCATATTTATTTTTAGCAACAAAATGCAGCAATGCATAAATTAAACACTGTTGATAGATTGTATTAATTAAAATACAGTGTTAAGGCTAGTAAATGTTTGCTATCTTGAATTTTAAGAGAAGTCAAAGAACAGAACAGAGAAAACAATTGAATCTATTTCCAGATGATCATCCAAAGTGATAAAGATGTTGACTGTAGAAGTCTCTTCTTCAGAAGAGATAATATTTTCTGTGTTTTCATTTACTTAGTGAAATAGCTGTGTCCTTCATAGCTTGGGAGAAAAATGATCAGGCATTGAAAAAACAAGTGAGCTTACATATCTTTCCAAGCTGTTAATACCAGTGAGGTCCAAAAGGGGACATCTGGTTTTTCTAGAACCTTGAATTATGAACACAAGAAGTTAACTCAGTTAACTACTTGCAGATAATACTTACTTTGTTTATTAAATGGATCAGTATGAAATGTCTTTGCACTTTATCAGAATACTTAAAATACTTCAAAAATATGGTTTTACACATTTTACATCCAAAATTATCTCAAAGCAAATCACAAATAATAAATGTGATAGTAAATAAAACAATTAAATTGATATTTTCTAACATGACACAAAATATTCTCTTAATACATGAAGCTCTACAACATGCTTTACGCATACATATATCTTTTGTTAGCAAAAAAAAAAAAAGATATGAAATTAGCTAGGCTGTATTTGCTTGCTATGTAGTATGGTTGCTGCTAGTTTAAAAAACAAACAAAACAAAACGGGGGGAGAAGGGGAAAAAAACCCAAAAACATGACAAAAAAACCCCACCAACCTCAAAATCCAACAAAAACCCCCATGCCTTCCATAAGCACAGAGTATTCATATTCAGAGCGGGGAAAGATTAACTAACATATCCATCTGAATTTTGGTTTACCATTAGTAAATCAAATGCGTGAGGGTTTTTTGGATTTTATTGCAGTAGTTTGAAAGTGTGATAGCATCGAAAGACTGGGCTATCAATTAAATGTTCTGATAATAATCCTATGTTTAGGTTGATAATGGAATTTGTATTTGTTTAATAGGTGCAAATTTAAATATTTGTATTTTATATTAATATTTCACTAGCTGGTCTTAAATTTTTGCAATCAGATGAGGTATGTATATTAAGTTTAATGAGCAGCATTATTGATACATTCACCCAGAATCCAACTGCAGCTGGAGGAAGTAAAAAGGGATAAGCTTCTGGGTTTGAAATGGTAAAAATCTAAAAGATCTAATTCTACAGATCTTTGATATCGCTGAGTTGGTAATATGTAGGCATTTCTGTTGATAATAGCTGGTGGGTCTACAAAACAGGCACTGAAAAGGTTCTGACAGACTAAAAATAATGGAGAAAAAAAGAACTGGAGTGGAAGGATGATTGATGTATTTTAGAAGCTCAGGTGAAGCTGTGCGTGTAGATAGGAATGTACCATTTTGGTGTTCTTGAGGAGTTCCTAGCACTGTGTTGATGGGATTCCTTTCTATAAATGAACCTCAGGCTTTTGGGAAGGACTTCAACCACCATTTTGGAAAAGGAGGTTCAGAACTGTTGGATATGAAGGCTAGTGACTTTGATGCGATCACAACTTCTCTCCTTTCAAAAATGAACAAAACCCATAAAGAACCTGGAAACCTGAAAGAATGTTCACCGTGGATGAGTGAATTCAAAGCTGAGTTCTTGAGGAACGAACTAGAGGTTCCTGGTAAGTTCCCCTTCAGTGTCCATGGTGAACTGTCTCTTAGAAGAAAGTTGCTACTCTTGAGCTCTACTTCTTGTGTTGGCTATACGGCCCTTCTTTCTGGCTTCATGTGGGGGCAGATTTAATCCGAAATAACTCTGTTCAGTCATCATCTCTTAAGTCTGTTCTTAAGCTTTAATCCTGTTTTTTATAACTATATCTAAAATTGTATGTCCTACCTAAGGACTTAATAATTTTTTTTAAAGGCTTGACTCCGGGAAATCTGATATGTAAATCTAATATATGTTTAAATCTAGTGCAAAAAGGATGTGTCCTCTGAGGCAATTAAGAGCTGCAATTCCAACAGCTTAACAAGGAAAAAATACTAGTAATTCACAGAAAAAAATGGTATGATGTGTATGATGAATTTTTATGCATTTTAAAAATATTTTCTTCATAGTTCTCACTACCATTTTGACAAAATATTTGGAAGTGTGTTCTGTTCATAAACATACCTTAAAAAAAAAAAAAAAAAAAAAAAAGTTTAAATCAGTCTATGTAACTTTTCTCTTTTTTGTTTCCCCACTGCTACTTCAGGTCAGTATGATGGAAAAGGGAAGCCACTGCCAGAGTACCACGCAAAAATCTCTGGATTTGATGAACGGGTATGTTTATATGTTTGAGTCAAAATCCCGTGTGGTATAAATTTGTGTCCGTGTTCCATTTGGAGAATTTGACAATAGCAAGGTTGTTGCTTGTGTACGCATCTTGCAGCATATAAAGGAAGGTCTGCAAGTAGACATTTGTTTTGAGCAATTGAGCAACTTGATTATGCCATCTAGGAATGACAGGTGTGCTTAATTTTAGTGATGATTCTGTAAGGTCAAGTCTTCTGTCACAAATACTTTGCTTTTTCCTGTCTTTTTCCAAGATAAGTGTAATGGAATCCTTGAGGAAGCCAAAACGTATAACAATCCGAGGCAGCGATGAGCAGGATTATCCTTTTCTTGTCAAAGGTGGTGAAGACCTGCGACAAGACCAACGTATTGAACAGCTGTTTGATGTAATGAACATTATCCTTTCCCAAGATGCTACATGTAGCCAAAGGAATATGCAGTTAAAAACTTACCAGGTCATCCCCATGACAACAAGGTAGGCATTTATATTGAAGGGACAGAAATCCTTACGTTAACATCTGTTACTCTTCGGACATTGGAAAGTGAGATTTCTGTGTGACAGATTCTGGTTCAGAATGTTTTATGTCTTGGCCTATTCTTTTTTTCCCCTTCTAAGCAACACTGAAATTGCTTTGTCTGGAAACTGTTTTTCAGAATATATTTAAATTGGTAGCTTTCAGCCTTTCTTTTAGCAGGTACTAGAATGTGTTGCTTCTTACTTGCTGTGTTCCTCTAAAGTTCAGCTCTGAGCTACTTGTTCACCTCTCTGACTTCTTTTGTTCCAGACTGGGACTCATCAAGTGGCTGGAAAATACTTGTACTTTAAAAGAATTCCTTAAGAACAGCATGTCTGAAGAGGAAAACACTAGCTATAACAGGTGATGCTTGGTTTAGCTGTCTGCTCTAATAGAGACCACTACAAATGGGGTTTTTGATACTGACAATCTTGTGGCAGCATTTTCTTTTTTGAAAAGAATGAATTAAAAGCACCTAGAAGCAAGGAGGCAGTTTGTACTTCCTGACCTAAATTAGTAATTGGCAACTGTTTGTTTAATGAGTACCATTGTACCTGGAATATCCTCCACCCAGCTTGTTTAAACAAGAGGCTTATAATCATGTGTGACGTCATTATCATCACTATTTCCTTATCAGCAGATTGATTTTACAAGCAAAGGATTTTGATCTCTTGATTTGATCAGGCAGGAAATGGACGTAGGTCAGGAAGGAGGGGAGCAGAGCAGAGACAGAGCTATTCAGAA
>KL267911.1:0-10312 GCA_000699545.1 Podiceps cristatus | reverse complement strand
AGCTGATACTGGATGCTGACTGACTAGCAGAATGTTTTAGCTTTTTTAGAACCAGGATATTTCACAGACTTTCTAGAAAACACAGAATTCTAAGTATGTTATCTGCTTAGCTCAAATGCTTTTCAGCATTTTCACTTTCTAGGAAAAACTGCAATAAGGTATCAATATTGACATTATTCAAACTTTTTATCAACTTGTATTAGGAATAGAAAACAATATTATTATTCCATTTGGAGTGGACTAGAAATGTTGATCTGAGTCAAAAACACCACTTTATGTACTGAACTTGAAGGAAAAATATTACTCATATTCGTACAGATTGGAACCAACAGTACGTAAAACAAGACAGAGTTTGAAAACCATAAGGGACCAGGGCCAGGTCACTCTTTTATTCTTATTACCATAATATATAGACACATACCCACTGACTTAGGTACTGCAGAAATACATGAAAAAAATCTGTCTTAGAGAGTTTTTATCCAGATACTATTGTTTTAGAACATCTTTTGGCCCACTTGCACCTTTTATCATTTCCAGACTTTCACCGACTGATTGAATAAAGGTCCATATCAACAGTCTTGATATAGCAGCATGTTTCTCCTGTTATTATTAATCAGATGAAAGGTACAGATGTATCCTGCTCAGTGCCCAGTGTTCTCTAATTATCCGTAACAGATACTTCTTTATCTTCAGTCACTGAAGAAGAACTCCTTAAAAAAAAGAGATACTGAAGAGTTTCTGTGATGAAACTCTCACATTCTGACTGAAAAGACTTAAGACATTGCAATGACATCTTCACCTGGGTAGAGTGAGAATTCAGAGACTTCAGAGTGATGTATATAGGAGCAATCTCATGAATTTTATCAAGAAATGTCAAGATCCCTCTTCCATCTACCTTTTTGACCCTCAAACACATATGTATCAGCCTCAGTTTGATTGTCTTACTGCTTTATATTCCTCAGAGTTCTGAAAAATGGAGAATGAGACTGTGGGAAGACAGCAACAGAAATAGAGGGGTTTATGTCTTCAAACAATCAGTGTGTGAAGTTTGCTAGCTATTTTTTTTTTTTTTTTTCAAAATCCATCACAAATATAATGTTTATAAGTCAGTAGCTTTGACTGGACACTTGTACCATTAATTTTTTGTATGTGGTCATTATGAACCATCTCTTAGACAATCTGTGCAGAACTGTTTTTTCATTTCTCATGAGCTGGTTGAGTAAACAGAAATGATACCATGATTCAATGGATATATATAACAATGTTACCTTCTTGTTTTCTACACAAGGATACTTGTAGACTGAGAAGTCTTTTGTGTGTTTATTCTAATATCTACTTGAACCAAGATACATATTAAGAATTTTTGTACTGCCACCTGGAAGCTGCTGTTGGCAATGTCATTAATTTATTCAATTCTCCTCTTCTTGATTATAAAAGTTGTGGTTTTTTTTTTTTTTTTTAAAGAAAAAAAAAAGCAACTTGCAGAAAATCAGTATGTAGAAGAGTTTACAATTACTTCATAGATTTAAATAATTTTTTTGGAAACAGATGTCAAAACATAATTTAGCCTCTACAAAATTGGGATAATTGAAGTTTGTTTCTATTGATTGAAAGGAAAAACATAACTTGTTTTCAGAATAACTTCTTTCTTATGAACAGTACAAATGACTATTAGCAACTAAAAATATTTATACCTGAAAGTTCTTTCAATTTACCAACTACAGGAACATTTAGATTTAAGATTAGAAAAGGTCACAATTACCTGCATATTAGCACTCACTGTGTCATCAGAGACCCTGCCTCCTGACATCCTGCCCCTTGAGCAACCTCACCAGCATAGACAGACCGCTAACACCCTCTTCCCTGATGTGTAGGCAGGATGCCTCCCACATTATTCACGTAAGGTATGATTCTCTCGAATCACGCTGCCCATTGGTATAGCCCAGGGGCAGCACGACTCTTTTCCACATTCAAAAGGCATTTGCACAATTGGCTGTTGTGGCCAGATGACCCAGACGCCAAGTGGCAGTCCACTGGAGCCATGGCGTTGCTTGTGATCCTGCGTTTGCTATCAGGGATTGGGTGAGTTGCCATATGGGCATGTTGTTGCTCATCTTTCCTATTGCCTCAATAAACCTTTCATTTATAACGTGTTGTCAGACTCCATTACTGTTTGGACACACATCCTCAGGTTGCATCATCCTTTTCTGGTGCTATTTTTCTCTCATTTTCTATCATTATTAATATTTTCCCATCCAATTTCTCTTATTTATTTCATACTTAGAAAAACTGTGTTTTGCAAGTGGTTTCCTTTTTTATTTTTTTTTTTTCACTGAAATGAATCACTGCTTTTTATAGTTTGGACTTTGAGTTAAGATTTTACTAAGTGGGTTTGAAATTGCAAATATAAAAAAAAATCAGAATCACTAAAAAGGAAAAACTTATGTTGAGACATAAAACTGAAACAGTGTCTCTTGTGAATCACAACTAGAGGAAGAAAACAAACAACTATGTAAAGAAAACAAAAACTAAACCATTCAACACAGGATAGGGAATTCAATAGGTAAGGCAGGCCAGGTAAAACTGAAACAGAGAAAAACATAAAAGAATGAAAGAGATTTTCCAGGAAATTGCAAGAACCAGATACAACATATTAATAAAGTAAGAAGGATAGACAACAATGAAAAGATTTATCCCTTCTTCTTGACTCCCAAATTGACTGTATATTCAAAGGGGGAAAAAAAAAAAAAAAAAAAAAAAAAAAAAAAAAAGAAAAAGAAAACTTCAACATATTACACCTGAATCTAAAGTTAGTCAGAATTTTCAAATGATTTTGGATTAAAATATGCAGACCAAATTCTGCTTTTAGTAAAGGCATATGTTTAGCTCCCACAGTAATTTTATAAAATCAGTTGTAGTCAGTTCTGCTATTAGAAAAATAAATTGACTCCTATTCACCTTCTTCATTCCAAACTTTATTTTATAGAATATTATCATAATCATCCTCCCCCATATTCTTGTATAGACAGATGTTCTTAATATGGAAAGATGTTCCATATCTTTCACCAAGAGGACTGACAATGCTCATAGCAGCCTTATCTTTTATAGACTCATAGATTAGTTTCAGTTGGAAGGGACGTTTAAAGGTCATGTAGTCCAAACCCCCTGCAATGAGCAGGGACAGCTTCAACTCAATCAGGTTGCTCAGAGCCCCATCCAGTCTGATCTTGAATGTTTCCGAGAATGGATGCAGGACTCCAGGTGGGTTCTTACCAGAGTTGAATAGAGGGATGGAATCACCTCCCTTGACCTTCTGGCCATGTTTCTTTTGATGCAGCCCAAGATATGGTTGGCTTTCTGGGCTGTGAGTGCACATTGTCACCTCATGTCCAGCTTTTCATCTTCTAGTACATCCAAGTGCTTCTTGGCAGGGCTTCTCTCGATCCCTTCATCCCTCAGCCTGTATTGACACCGAGAGTTGCCCCAACCCAGGTGCAGGACCTTGCATTTGTCCTTGTTGAACCTCATGAGGTTCATCCTGGGCCCACTTCTCAAGCTTGTCCAGGTCCCTCTGGTGGCATCCAATCCCTCAGGTGTGTCAACTGCACCACTCACCTTGGTGTCATGTGCAAACTTGCTGAGGGTGCACGTGATCCCACTGTCTATGTCATCGATGAAGATATTAAACAGTGCTGGTCTCAGTACAGACTCTTGCAGGACACCACTCATCAGTGATCTCCATCTGGACATTGAGCCATTGAGCACTACCCTCTGGAGGTGACCATCCAACCAATTCCTCACTTACCAAACAATTCACTCATCAAACCCATATCTCTCCAATTTAGTAAGCTGACATTATTTTTTTATCTTATATAATGACTGATGCGCTGTTTCACTAAATTTCAGCTTATTAACATGCTTTTCTTGAGCCAAGAATGTTTGAAATGACAGAAGAAATATGCAGGCCTAGCTTTCCTTTATAGAATCAACTCTTAATCTTCCTTAGCAAACCAATCCTTAACAAATCCTTATTGAATCTTTCCTTAACAAATCAAGTCTGTTTAAGATCTTTGTCAGCAACATGGACAATGGGACTGAGTGCACCCTCAGCAAGTTTGCAAGTTTGAGAGCTGGGGCTGTTCAGCCTGGAGAAGACTCTGAGGTGACCTTATACCAGCCTCCCAGTACCTGAAGGGGCCTGCAGGAAGGATGGAGAGGGACTTCTTACAAGGGCGTGTAGTGAAAGGACAAGGGGTAATGGTTTTAAACTGAAACAGGGTAGGTTTAGGCTGGATATAAGGAGGAAATTCTTTACGATGAGGGTGTTGAGGCACTGGAACTGGTTGCCCAGAGAAGCTGTGGATGCCCCATCCCTGGAAGTGTTCAAGGCCAGGTTGGACGAGGCTCTGAGCAGCCTGGTCAAGGGGAAAAGTGTCCCTGGCAGGGGGGTTGGCACTAGATGATCTCCAAGGTCCCTTCCAATCCTAACCATTCTGTGATTCTATGATTCTGTCCTTTTTTTTAAAAAAAAAAAATAAATTAATATGTATGCATTAAAATTTATTAACATTACTTTGAAAATGAACAGACACATTGGTTGAATGTATCCATGGTAAAAAATACAGTGAAAGAACAGTGAACTGAATTCATGAAGGGTATTTTTACAGAAATTGCACAGTACCTTCTGATTTTAAAATTTTTGTACTTGATTTCTTTTATCCACTAATTTATGTTATTTCTATGGAATAAAGATAACTTATAAATGTAGAGTTATTGTGATATCCTATTATTTTCCCAGTGTTTCAAAGAACATATTAGTAATCAACATTGTGACTTGCAGCAAAAAGACATTGACTTGAACCAGATGGAAAACTACCCAAATTCCAGAAAGGGTGATACTCAATGGATTTTTAATTTCTCTTTGTATCAGAAATCTATGGGTTGGTTGGTTGGTTAATTTATTTTTTTTTTTTTTTTTATTAAGTTCATGTACATATGATCAGAAAATCAGTAAGTAAATTAAAACATGAGAGTTTTGAAATTGGTTGTCTGAATTTTAACTGGGGATTTTGACCGGCATGGCTCATCGACATTCTATCCTCTGTTCTGATGATGCAGATTGTAACAAAAGGAAGGTAATATTTTAAAAATAGTCTGGATTTTATTAAAACATCAAAATATTTTTGGAATTTAGGGAAGATGAAATTATGGTTAGTGCAGCAGGAAATAAGGAGATAACTGGCTGTACGCTGTAGAGCATAGAAGATGAGAGACAGATTCAGATTTTTTTTCTTTTAGAGTAACAGTCTTTTGATGTTATGCTTTTGTCAGCCACTTCAAATTATTTAATTATTCCTAATGTTGAGAAGACATTTTTAAGTGCTTTCTCAGAATAAAATACAAGGTTTCTCTTCCAGCACTCTTTCATTATATTAATATTTTTGGAATAAGCCTTGAATTACTTGATTTTGAGTTTAAATCATGTTTTTTTCACTAAATATTCAGTTTCATCAATAAAATTGCTTATTGATTTGAAATCAGTCCCTGATATTTGATTCTACTATGCTTTCAGAGTATATTCAGCCTTGGCAAATTTTTCTCATTTGTAATTGCAAAACAATACTTCAGGATGCTGATCATAAAAAACCCAAACTTTTTGAGTTATGTGAAGAAAGATACTTCTATTCACAGAAGTTCAGCAATTTTAAAATATGACTTTTTTTTTTTTTTTTTAATTTTGAAACAGGATCAGATTCTTAAGTTCTTTCAAAAAGCAGATGCAGTTCTAACAGTGAGAAGTCTCTATACTCAGTTTCCATGGACTTCTTAAACCTGTAGCTGCAGCTCTGATCCTGTGTAAATGGGGTACAAAAGAATAAGGTTATCTAGTAATGAAAATCCAAACTGTCAAAGAGACTTAAATCTCAAAGCAACAGCTCCTAGAACAGACTTCTTTTTGACCCACAACGGCAGACAAGATGATAAATGGATGGATGAGAAGGCAGAAAACAATGAATACCTATGGGTGAAATCTGTTAATGAAAGGATTACAAAATCTCCCTAGATTCTTCCAAAAAAAGGCAACATTACCAAGTGTTTTGTCCCATTAATCAGTTGGTAATTCTGATGTATAAATAACTTCTTGGAGTCTTTTCCTTATCCTACTATAATTAGGACTCCATTTCACCACAAATTTATAACGTTCCCTCACCCCCTTTTTTAATTTTTTTTGTTGTCTAAATTTTAAATGCCTACAAATTTTTGTACCTTCTCCCATTTTCATAGAATCATAGAATCATAGAATGTTTTGGGTTGGAAGGGACCGCTAGCGGTCATCTAGTCCAACCCCCCTGCAGTGAGCAGGGACACCACTACCTAGACCAGGTTGCTCAGAGCCCCGTCCAACCTGGTCTTGAATGTTTCCAGGGATGGGGCCTCCACCACCTCCCTGGGCAACCCGTTCCAGTGCTTCACCACCCTCATTGTAAAGAATTTTTTCCTTACATCTAATCTAAACCTACCCTGTTTCAGCTTGTAACCATTACCCCTCATCCTTTCACCATTGTCCCTACTGAAAAGATTCTCCCCCTCTTTCCTATAGGCCCCCTTTAAGTACTGGAAGGCCGCAATCAGGTCGCCCCGCAGCCTTCTCTTCTCCAGGCTGAACAAGCCCAACTCTCTCAGCCTGTCCTCACAGCAGAGCTGCTCCAGCCCTCGGATCATTCTTGTAGCCTCCTCTGGACCCGCTCCGACAGCTCCATGTCCTTCTTGTGCTTTCAAGTTAATTTGTTTTCTTTACACTATCTGAAATTTCTTAACCTTTTTGGAAACAGACTCCAAACCCCCTCTATTTAGATTACCTAGCCTATTCATATTACCAATATGCATGACATTAATAGATTGTAGACGTAGGGTTTCATTTTTATTGACATATTTGTGACTAATTAAAATATTATTTTGTACTTACTACTGCTCTGTATATACAGATCCAAACAGGAAACATTCCACTGAAATCTTGATTAATTTACCCATATAAGATGCAAAATTATTATTCTTTTTACTTATTTAATTATCACAGAAGAAGAAGCCATAAAAATTTCATTGCAAGTGAAAGGTGTTCTTCAAAAATTTTCTCTGATGACATGTCCTAGAAAATGGTTGTATTTTTCTCTCATTCAACCCAGTATATGGAGTAAACCAAATGATATCAAGATTTATACTATATTTACAATAGTGAAGCAATGAGAATTGTAATTTTCTATACTGAAATAGAAACTGCTTATTTCAAAATTTAAACCATATTTCATAGCTGCAATTTGGTTAGTGGAATGTTATCGCTACTGAGAAGTCAATTTTAAATCAATTTGTTGGAAAACAAAACCTAAAAGAACATCTCTCTATCAGACCTACTTGAATCCTAAATCTGTCTGTGATTTCAGGCCCAAGAATGGATGAAAACAGTTTTTTGCTCTGAAATAGTGGAAACTTTCATGTGTTTTGAGTGAGCAGATTAAAACACAACAACTAGGCTTCATGGTTAATGAGAATCTCATAAAGATACTGCTGAGACTAGAGCAGGATTTTAAATAAAATCACAATCTGATATGAGTTAATACATTTCTTCTTGTCTTTTGTGCTGCACATAATCAGAAAATAAATGGTTTATGTTACACAAAATATTCAGGATGTAATTTCTGAAGGGAATGAAGGGAAATAGTGCAGAAGAAAAACCTATACCACCATGGTTATGAATCCATCAGCTCTTTCAAAATTTACAGGTGAAAAAAAGGAGAGGAGTTGGTGCTTTCATCACAAAGAAGGTAGTACTTCATCCTGCATAGTCTAAGGATAGAGAGTAATCTAACACAAGCTTCCAGGGGCTTCTCTAAGCCTAATTTTTGTTCTCAGTCTTGGTGTGTGGGGGGGAAAGCATTACATTTTCTTTTAAATTATAACTGTAATCCTAGAACATCTGACTTTTGAAATGTCAACTTAAGACTTTAACCTGCTGACTTTGGAAGTCAAAGCAAGTAGATACTGAACTGTCACTTAGAGTGTAAATATTGGAAAGAAGACACTAGAAATCTAGGATAAGAACTCATAGCAACCACATGCTTTCTTGAATTATACATTAATACAGCTTATACTATAAGAGTATCATCTTATGAGTAGCAAGGTTGAGAGAACTACAGAGCAAAGCACATCACTTCTAGCACCTAAGTTGTAAATGAGATGACAGTCATAAATTGATTTCAGGAAAAAGGACCGAAGTTGCTATCTGTTCACTCATTAAAAATCACTCCACTTTAATAATCAGGATTACCTGATATTCTGAAACCTACAGGAGATAACACCCTTTTAGAAAACTGCATTGGGAATTTGGGCAAATCTAACATGCATGGTGAAGGTAATGATGTGTAATTAGAATATGAAGTTAAATGACTTCTCTGCTTAATCTTTCTCAAATTATGAAATATTCTTATTTTCTTTGAAGTTAGTAAAGCATTGCATAAATTCAATAGTTCTTCCAATTACTCAGAGTGAGAGTACTAATTAGCAATTTCCAGAAGAAATATGCCCAGGATCAATTTTACTGCTATATTACATTTCAAAACAAAAGCTTCCATATTTTAACATTATTCTGAACAGACAAGAATATTTAGTATCATCGGTCTTCTCTTTTCAGGGGTTACTTCTGTAATGTAATTTCTCTGCATGCTTTTCCTCTTCTGTGCACAAACAAATATCACATAAAAAGTTAATGTTTTTGAACAGAAAAAAAAAAATATTATTGTACATTATTGTTCATGAAGATTATGTCAGACAAAAATGCTGTAGATAGTTTGCAAATACAGATAATAACCAGTTGGAAATATTTAGAGGGATGATTTTCAATAATTTGACAGTAAAGTAAATGTTACCGTTGTATTCAAAGATCTGGTAAGATGCACAAATGAAATTGAATTATTATATACACAATAACTTTGTTAAGCAGAATCAGCAAAATCAGGTAAGATATTTTGCAGTTTTGCTTTTTATAAATAAAATATCCTATGTTATAATTTCCAACAACTAAGAGTAATCATATTTTGAAATATATGAATATTCCTGAAATAATTGACTATTAATAACTAATTAGATAGGATTTTAAAAGAAGTATTAATCAATATAACTCAACTGCTAAATTAGTGTCTGTCCATAAATGTGTTCAAATAAAAATAACTAATACTTATTAAGGGATATCAAGAAGACAGAATTATTGTGATCCACTTTATTTTTACTTCAATTAACATTTTTAAGTGTGAACTCATAAAGATAGAAAAGAACAGAAGCCATCACTGCTGAAATAAAAAAAATGGATATGGTATGGGACTGCTTATAAATTATTACTTTTATTTTCCTCTGACAAATGACATAAGAAGGAGACATGAGCATTGCTAGAGATATGGCTACCTTTTAGACCACTTAAGCTGCATTTCATATCAGGTTACTCTTTGGAAAGGTGTCAAGAGATAAAAGTTATTCCAGTACAGACCCAGTTTTATTCTGGAAACTTACAAGTGTTTGCCAGTGCCTCCATATGAACTGATTTTGGCATGCAAATCTCAGAATACTGATCTTCCACCAAAATTTTGCATGTTTTTTACTACTGACTAGACATCAAGCTTCCATGACAACTTAGAAGGGAATAAATAGTAAAACATAATGCTCTTTCTATCACCATGGTCCTGAGAGAGTGGAATCGATTGAGAACAAGAAAGTAGAATTTATCAGATGATAAAATTTATGAGAAGATGTTATTAGATAAAAGAGGCAGAAATTTACATAGAACATCACTGTCTTATCTTAAAACCACAATACAAATAATCCATAGTTCCTACAACTGCTTTGGTAACTGTCATTTTTTTCTGTTATCTTTCTCAGATAATTAATATTGTCCTGGTTTCAGCCATGATGGAGCTAGTTTTGTCTTCAGCAGCTACCGTGTTTTGGATTTAAAGTGTGAAGAATGGTGATAATACACTGATGTTGTTGGTTGCTGCTAAAATGGTCAAGGACATTTTGCAGTTTCCCAGCTTTGCTGATGTGCAGGTGCAAACACCTGGGAGGGGCACGGCCAGAGTAGTTGATCTAACTGGCCAAAGAGAGTGTTCCATGCCATAGACGGCATGGCCGGTGTGAGTGAGGGTCAGCTAGTGGCCCCCTTCATGTTCCCTTCTTGTTTGCTATGTTCTTCCCTTCTTTTGTTTGTTTTTCATTCATTCCTGCCTTTTTGTTTGATTGTTCATCCATCTGTTCCCTCACGCTCTCT
>JMFS01052700.1:0-14099 GCA_000699545.1 Podiceps cristatus | reverse complement strand
CCCCCGCCCCTCACTGAGTGATTACTCCCTTGGGCTACAGGTCAGGAAGCATTTCAGGGGTTAACAGCCACGCACGGGTCAGCAGCAGCTTTCTGGCTGCTTTATTTTACTTGCCGTGTTTATTACAGCAAGAAAGCAGAGTAGGCACTTGAAGTCAGCGGTTTGTGCTGACCTTGTGCATCTTTCCTGCAAGGCCGGAAACAGAAGTTCCTGAACCCATCCCTTCCAGAGCACTCTTGTCAGCCTTCCTGGCGGCCCAAGATCACGCTCAGGCGACTCTCTCCCGGCGGTACAGGACGGCCACGGTGCTGCGGGAAGAGGACAACTCTTCTTCCTTTCTTACTCCAGCAAAAGACCTTTGGCTGACACGATGAGACGCACGCCTGGCACTTGGAGCTATTCCAACATTGTTCCATGGGTGCCAGTGACCAGCTGTGGAACGACTCAGTGTGTGACCCTTCCAGTCAAACGCATCTTCCAAACTTGTCCCAAGCTGATCAAACGATGTCCCAAGAACATATAAAGGATACAATGTGAGGATAACATCACACTTTTTGTTTAAACCCTGTACAGGAGGAAGTGCCATAGCTCTCTTGTCCTGGATTTGGTGTGTCCAGCAAGGTTGACTATTTTCATTAAAAGCGTGAAAATCTGCTCACTGAAAGATACTAGTGGCCAACTTTTACCTCAACAGGTTACATATCTGGGCATCTATAATGATGCGACTGGCATAATTTCAATTTACGTTTAATGAGAAAAGGTGTAAAGATGTCAAATTCAAATTTGGAGAATTTATTCTGTATCTTTAACAAAATTGTCAGTTAAAGGAAACTGAGAAGTCAATAGCCTCCAGATACATTAGGCTAAATCCGGACAATGTTGATGGCTTTCTTCTGGGAAGAAGGGAAACATTGTTTTTCAATGGGATTTTTGCAGAACAGTTCTGCCACTGTTGCTCAGCCTGAGGAGCATCCATGTTTCCCCGAGAACTCCACCCAGAGTTCAAACATGTGAGAATACGCTGAATTTCATGAAATTGAAGTCCTATGCCCAGCCATGGAAAACAGCTTTCAAAATTACTGTTTACTGATTTGGATGCTTGAAGATCAGAAGGAAACAGGCCACCAGCCCCATGACTTCGAGTCTCCTCGTGTGAGGAAAGGCAGTTAGCTCTGCGTGCCTGCTGCAGAGGGGCACCACCAGGCAGAGCTGTCGGTCCCACAGGACAGGTTTTGTCACCCGGCCTCCATCCATGCAGTCAGGGCTTCCACGTTCAAGAAGGAAGCAGCCCAGTCCGAGCCAGAAGCCCTTTGTTCAGTAACCACTCTTTGGCCAGCTATCCCTCTTCAGAGGAGGGTATGGGGTGGGAAAACCACCCTGATCTCTTGGTTCTTCCATGAGGCCTAAAAACACGTACCGTAGCCCTCCTCTCACCCCTTCCCACTGATAACGCCACAGCCTTTTCCTGCACTGCCTGGACTGCTGTCACCTGCAGTAACTCTCTCATGCCAGGTGAGGTGATCCGGACCTGCCCAGACCGCGGTTGCTGAACGGCTCCATCAGCCTCGAACCTCCCCAGCTCCGCTGCTGGCAGAGCTGCTCTTTGAGGAGGCAAGTCCAAGTGCCCCAGGTGGGAGTGTGCCCCGCTGGAAGTGCCCTTCTGAGCCGACTCACAGAAACGCTGCTTGCGATTTCTTCCTATCTCTGTCCGGGGGCTCTGTGTGCAAAGGCTGGTATTTGCTGTCTGCTGCTTCAAAACCACTTAAGCCAGTGAAACTGCACCTGCAACCAGGCTGATTTTAGCTTAATGCATTTCTGCAATATGTTCTCATCTACAATAATGTTGCCCTCCAGGAACGATATGCTGTCTTGTGGGCAACACTGTGCATTTGCCTGAATGGCATCTGCCACAGTCAATTTGGATCAAGTCTTGGATATCTCCACTGTAAAGTATTTTTGAGTGTTTCTGAAGAGTAAGAGCATTTTAGCGCAGTCCGAGAGCGCCTTCAAGGTAATAACTAATGTACCGTAACCAAACTTAACTTTTACTATGCCTATAACCAGTCAGCAGCTCTCCACTCCAGACACTGTTAGCTCCGTATTGAAATTGGCATTCTGTATGCAGTGCCAGGTTTTCGGTTTTTGCTTATGCTCAGATACCCACAATAATTCCCGTCAGTCCAGCACAGGAGCTAGCATAGCAAGCGTTTTCACACACACTTGAGGCAAGTGAAATGCATCTGAGACTGTTTGAAAACATAAAACTGGCCATCATCTTCCATCTGACGTAAGAAGCACAATTATTTCTAACATGGGATTTTACAAAGAAAGCAATTCTGTCAGATAAGCAATATCCCCAAATGGCAAATTAAAATTTTAGATAAACATGCAACAGTTGTAATTCAAAGATAATTTACAGATAGAACCCATCTGATCACATGTTAATGTTCTACTTAAGAAAGCAATGCCATTTATATATAAATGCTTAACTTAGTAAAAATATCTGCAATTCTTGACCATCTTCTCATGTACAAGAGTTATTTAAGAAAATGAACTCTTCTCAACTTCTCAGACTTCCCAGTACTAAGAACTAGGCCCAGAAAGCAGTGTTTAGGTATCTACGCCCAAATAATCCTCAGAATCATGACTTACCTCTATTGTCGTTCCCCCAAAGTGTAAACCAGTCTGTTACTTCTGCATTCCACCCCCTTCTCCTACCGTTCCTGGCACTCACCAGACTCCCCAGGGAAAACCTTACACTGCAGGGTTAGACGAGCACGAGCACTACAGCAGAGCGGGATACCCGGAGGGGCCGCATGTGTGTGTAAAACCACACCAACTCGGGACCGGTCCCGAGTGCTGTGAAACCATCTGCTCGGGCTCGTGTGCATGAATACTTTTAGCCTGCATAAGGCAACGCTTGGTGTTAACAACTTGAAGATCAACTGAGAATGAGAGGAAAAGTGAGCATGAACATGGCAATCTTCTCTGGTGATTAGTCAATATGGGGACAGGAGACTGGGGTCCAGTCTCTATTCTAAGGGTGGTTTATTCATTTAATCCAATGAGCATTCTGCGTTACAAAAACCTGAGACCGAACCCTTCCCCTAGAGATCCGTGTTGCCTGAGCTGCACTACAATCCATACGATAGCCTAATAAAAAGCCACTGTTAAAAAGCAGTAACAGCCTTACTTTTAAGGACCCCACTATTATATATCGAAGATAGATAGATCAATAGAAAAAATTAATTTTATACATCTAAATTAAGGATACGCAAAGTTGAGGGGGCTGTATGTCTATTTTTTGAAAAGACTAGCTGCCAGACACATTTAGACTGTTTATATCTAGCAAGCAGCATGATGACTTCTGCTTCTTCTGCCCGCGAGAAGATAACTGCTGGTTAGAGAGCCCCATTGTAGCAAGTACGGGCTATGAATAAGCCTCTATTCTGCAATTTTATTTTTCTGTGAAAAGGAAGATGATTTGAGTGGGTTTATCTCAAATGCTGGTTTCATAAAGCCATTATGAAATCTGCCAGGTCATCGACATTTATCTTTCTTGGGAATAATGCCGTAACACTACGGACATGACTTTTTTCAGGGAGCAACATAGATGCAGTACTCTTCTTTGGGGAATTAATCTTTTTGAAAGCTGTCAGGCATTTTAGTACTGTGAAAACTGGTGTTTTTGAGCTGTGTCATCTCCTTTCTTTTTCATCTTGGATTTAGGAGCAGCTTTCTCAACAAAGCAGACCAGTTCTTTTTCCTTTATTTTGCCTTGGCAGTTTGCAAGGCAGCCTGCTGATATAAGCAATCTCATCTATTTCAAAGACTTGGCAAATCTCTGCACCGCACTGATTTTGGTTAACAAACGAATTGAATGACAGCTGATTATGGAGAATCCAAACAAGATCCCTCTTATGCACGTTTTGTTATAAACCAAAGATTTCATGATGCAAAACCTTCAATCTCGTCTTAAATCAAGGGACTATCACATGGGCACTCTGCTCTCACTTCTGCTTTTCCCAGATCTCATTTCCTCCCATGCACAACCACCACAATGTCTCCCCTGTTCTCTACGGTTGCTTAAATATCGAGTAGCAAAAAGCAATAAATAACCACACAAAAAATAACCCCCGAAGCCAGTTTTGGGGTAGCTTTAAGCTGCCTTTTGGGCAATAAGGACTTTGGCCTTTTTGAGAATTTAATCACGTTTAGCTTCGCTCTGCATTTCATTGCTGGTCTTCCATCTGTTCGGTTACTCTCAACTGGAAAGGGGGCAAGCCAGCACCACGTAAGTCAGCAGGGCTCCCGGGGTCTGCTCCCAGAAAAAAACAAAACAGTGCAAAACACTGCACTTTGAGAAGTCACCAATAATTCTGTTCTATGTGACTCGTCCACCAAAACACTTGCAAATTTGGATCTGAACTCTTTTAAAAACCACATTTGTGTATATACTAAACCTCTTTAATTTGTTTTTGCAAATGATGTGATAAAAAAAATAAATTACTTGGTCTTTGGATAACAAATAGAAACAAAAGTACCAGAGACTTTTCTAGATCTTAGCCGGTGCCCAGGGCTGAGTGCTATGAACAAAGCCTGCTGTAGAGACAGTCAGCTCTACTTAATGGGAGTCAAGCATCTAAATAAAGACTTGAATTTTGATGCCTCAGTTCCCAGATATAAAATGGAGAAACGGTATCAGCAAGAGCCTAGGGAAAGCACCAAGGAAAACACTGTACAAGAGGAAAGTATTGCAGCCTGGGAGCATAATTTCTGACCCTGATGCACTTTGAAAAAACATAGCTCTGCAGCTCCAAGAAAGGCTGTTTTCCCATATGACCTGGAATATTTTCAAACAGTTTGGACCACAGTCATCATAATGTAGTTGTCTGTTGGCCCCATGGCCTGTGGATTGACTCCAGCCCAACTCAACACTCCTAATCCAGCCTCCCTTTCCTTAGAGAACATGCTTGGACAGCGTACCCATCCCCATTTCTGCCCCACGCAGCAGGAGCCTTCCTATACTGGTCTCCCTGACTTCACTCAGATGAGCCGAGAGGCTCATCCAGGATATGCTGGGGAGAGTATGACAGTAAGAAGATAGATGGAGGAGTCAGGAAAGTTGGGGGAATTTGAAGAGGATTTGGATCTGGTCCCTGTGGCTGCCTGTATCAGACCACCTTCACAAGAGGCATGACCCTGGGTCAAATGAAACAGAGACAAAAGGAATATGCAACCAATATACCAGAGTCACACTCCCAATTAGACACAGCTGAGAGCAACAGCGCTGTACGTTGAATAAGGCTTGCACAAATAAGATCTGAAATCTGTGTGTACTTCTTCATAGAGCAGCCCCACAGCGAGGGAATGCTATTTCAAGTGCATCCAGTGCCAGAGGCATCCAGCGAGATGGACCGTAAGCCCCAGGCTAGCTCGGCCTGCAATAATCTGCAGGGTTGACTCTGTGACAGATTGAAATGCAGTAACGGTGTTTATGCAACTAAATCTTGTTCTAATCTATTAGTTTATGTAACCTTTGCTCATGGACATACTGATTCAGAGGTCTCCAGAATCTGAAGAAAAATCTCCTTTTTTAACTCTTTCCCCTTGCCAAAAAAAAAAAAAAAAAAAAAGGTTGTCAGAGATCTTGTTCGTTCTCTTTGAGAAAAAAGAAATCACATTGGTGGGGGAATAAGGTATCAACTAAAGTCCTAAACCCCAGTGTACTTCTCCATACATACAACCAAAATTATATAATAATCTCGCTAATGGCTTCAAGTTAGCATTTCCAACCACAGAATGTACCACTTGAGCCCTGGGCTGGGAAAGGGACAGAAATTTACTCATCTCCTAGGGAAAAAACATTTGCTTTCTAGCATTCAGACATTACCTTTGAGTTACAGCAAGGCAACTGTATCTGTGGGAATGACACCGATTCTTTTTAGCTTGAAAGATTTACTTTCCTCCTTCTCATATTTCTTGCACTTCCTAGAACACTTTCACATGCCTGGAGGTGTTCAAGGCCAGGTTGGACGGGGCCCTGGGCAACCTCGTGTAGATCCAGGCCTGGAGGTTGGTGGCCCTGCCTGTGGCAGGGGGGTTGGAACTCTGATCCTTGGGGTCCCTTCCAACCCAGACCATTCTGTGATTCTATATATTTTAAGTGAGGAGCTAAGGACAGGAACAGCGTGCAGCATTCTTGCTGCAGCAGGCATAGTTCTAGCGGTCACTGCATGAAGCATGTCCGCATCAGCTTATTTTGGTCCTTCCTGGTTAGGCTCTAACCTAGATTTCTGAAAGGATTTAAGATGAACCCTTTTTGGGTTTTTGGGGTTGTGGTTTGTTTGTGGGGTTTTTGTTTGTTGGGGGTTTTTTTGTTGGTTGTTTTGTTTTGTTTTTTTTTTCCCCTGTCAATTGAACAGTTCACATAGCTGCTGCAATGTTGCCCATGTGACACTTGCTATCTACACTATACATGATTTATTTTCTAAGCCTTTGTTTTTTGAGGATTCATGCACAGGCCAAAGCCGATCGATATCACTTGGAATTAAATGTATTTGAAGCCAAATCCCGTTGTATTAGGCACATTTAGGATTTTCGATGCATACTAGACACTACCAGTATTAAGACACATTCTGCAAATGCATTGGGTATTCCTTATTATTTGCTGCAAAAGCAGTATAAGGCACAGTGCCTTTTTCTGCTAAGTCCCTTTCCATCCTAGCATGGTCTCCAGCAGATTCTGTGATCATACTGACCCGCTTATTCTGGCAGAGCCCCACCACCTCAGTGTGGCTTAGCCCTGCCCTGCAGCTTGCAAAGGAAAGGCCACAGAGGGAGGCCAAGGAGGGCGCCCACCCTGCACTTTGCAAAGGGAAAGGGGGCACTTATGCAGCTAAAATAAGGGCTTCATTACACAAAAAGTTTCTTTTTTTTCCCTGACAATTAAGATTTTTAAAATATTTTTTCTTACATCCTTGATCCTCAAGATCTCACCAGTCTTGCCCAGTATTTGAGCATCTATTTTTTTAAAAAAGCAATCCACAAAAACATGTGGGATGACACACGTAAATGTTTTTGCTACACGTGGAGCAGCTTTAGGTGCATGTACCTGTAAGTTAAGGCAAACAGACCTTCAGCTTTCAGTGTCTCATTCCAGTTGTACATGCTCCCAAAAACAAACATCAAATTTTGCTCTTGGTTAAAAGTTTGCATCCCATAAGGCTGTAGCAATTAGGGCTGTATTACATAAGGTATAACTGCCATGCCATATATATGATTTCGTGCTTTCCTGCACTTCACCCAAATCTTAAGATGCATTCCTGTCTACAGAGTCATCTGCCTGTTCAGCAATCCCTCCCTATTTGTCTTAGAGTACTCATACCTTATTTACTCATACCTTATTATGTCTGGCCTAAACCCATTATCTGTTCCAGAGGGAGTGAGAGTTAGGAGATATTGCCTAAAATAAAAACTAGCCTTGCCTTAGAGCAACAGTTGTTCATCGCTACAGCTGTGAGAGCTCTTTATTTTGCATGTGCACATAATAATCTTGCAAGGCCCTGTCAAAGTTACGAAGTTTAGATTACTATTATCACAGGTAGGTGGTGTATAAAACCAGAACAAAAAGCTTTAAAGCCATGCAAGCCAGAGATTCACAAGTAATATTCTCTGCAAAAAATCTCTACTGGCCTTGTGCACATCATCCAATCTGTGAATTTGGAACTTACTAATAAAGGTAATTTTAAAGGAACATTTTGTAAAATATTTTCTTCAAACAGCAGCAGCTGCTAACTTTCTTAATGTAATTTACACTAGCAAAAAAACTCCACAACCATTGGAACATGTTCCAGTAAAAGCAGACTTGGTATTTTTGGAATCCCTACTGTAAAACACAGGAAGGAAAAGTCAAGTGAAAGGAATAAAAGTTCACATTTTCTGCACTCTGTTTCATACAACAACGTCACCTTTGAGAGAACTTGGTTTGCTCTACTGAGTCACACTAAAGCCCAGCTTTGGACAGGAGGTGGTGCTATAGCTCGCATAAATTTTATTATTAGGCAAAACCAACAGTTAAAGCCTAATAGAAGAAAAAGGAAAAGGTAAAAAAAGGGAAACATTCAGATTTTTGTAAAAGTGCTGATATGCAGGCTTTACCTATGTATACTTTCATATCAGTAGGGTATACTGCAACACTGCTGAAAAGATTTTAAGAAGGCCCTAAATAGAAAGCAAATACATTGTGTGTTTGTGTCTGTCAGGGACTTAAAACATCTAGCAAGAGGTGAGCATCAAAGCATGGAAAAAAACCCCAAAAACCAAACCAATCTGTCTTGCGCAGCCTGCTCTGTGCAAGCTGTAGCAGTTTTTCATGCGCCCAAGGCTCCAGTGACCAGTTCTGTCTGGGACAGAAACACTCCGGCAGAAGGTTTGCAGAGGTCCAGGAAGCATTGGGCCTGCCTCTCCCCAAAGAATACCAAGGTTAGCTGCAGCGTCAGGGGTTTTACTGGGCTAAGATGAAATATGAAAGTAGGAATCCAAACCCCCTAACTAGGGTAATTGCTTTTTCTTCTTTTGCTGTCTCTCTCCCAAGCCCTTCCAGAAGTACCAAAGACAGCAGCTTTTAGAAGACTTTTTCACATTGTCCATGTTGGTGCTGTCTCTAACCCCATTTCATACCTGTAAATTTTACTGGGAGAGCTGATCTGCACTGTAGCCTGAGACACTTGGAGTGCTTAAAGGCAACTATCATCAACAGCAAAGCTGAGAGAAAACCACGTGGGCAGACTCATTCCCTTCTGAGGTGAATGGAGAAGAGTCAAATCCAGTTGGCGGCCAGTCACAAGTGGAGCTCCCTGGGGCTCAGTGTTGGGGCCACTCCTGTTTAATATCTTTATCGATGATCTGGATGAGGGGATCGAATGCACCCTCAGGAAGTTTGCAGACAACACCAAGTTAGGTGGGACTGTTGATCTGTTTGAGGGTAGGAAGGCTCTGCAGAGGGACCCGGACAAGCTGGATCGATGGGCCGAGGCCAATTGTATGAGGTTGAACAAGGCCAACTGCCGGGTCCTGCACTTGGGCCACAACAACCCCAGGCAACGCTACAGGCTGGGGGAGGAGCAGCTGGGAAGCTGCCAGGCAGAAAAAGACCTGGGGGTGTTGGTCGACAGCCGGCTGAGCGTGAGCCAGCAGTGTGCCCAGGTGGCCAGGAAGGCCAACAGCATCCTGGCTTGTATCAGGAACAGAATAACCAGCAGGGCTAGAGAAGTGATCGCACCCCTGTACTTGGCACTGGTGAGGCCGCGCCTCGAGCGCTGGGTTCAGTTTTGGGCACCGCAGTACAGGAAAGACATCGAGGTGCTGGAGAGGGTCCAGAGGAGGGCAATGAAGCTGGCGAAAGTCCTGAGAGCAAGTCTTATGAGGAGCAGCTGCGGGAGCTGTACGGGAGCCCAGCATGCAGTGGTGGGGAGAAAGGCTGCCCTGTGCTGCTGCTCACTTCTGCCAACAACCATCTTCAGCACATTAACTGCCCCTGAACAACTGGGGTTGTGCAGCCTGGAGAAGAGGAGGCTGAGGGGACGTCATCGCTCTCTACAACTACCTGAAAGGAGGCTGTAGCAAGGTGGGTGTGGGTCTCTGCTCCCAAGTAACAAGTGACAGGATGAGGAAATTGCCTCAAGTTGCACCAGGGGAGGTTTAGATTGGACATTAGGAACCATTTCTTTACTGACAGGGTTGCCAGGCACTGGGACAGGCTGCCCAGGGAGGTGGTCGAGTCACCATCCCCAGAGCTATTTAAAAGCCGGGTAGACGAGGTGCTCAGGGACATGGTTTAGTAGTCATTAAGGATGGTTGGACTTGATGATCTTAAAGGTCCTTTTCCAACGAAGGGATTCTGTGATTCTGGATGCACTTACTCTCCCATTCCCATCTTTTCTTTTGAAAGGAAACTAACAAATGAGTCCCAGAATAAATCCAAAGGATATTTGATGACAGAGTAGATCTTTCGCATTTTCTTTTCTGAAACAGTCAATTATCCGTAGCCTGCTAAAACTAAGAACTAGATGTCAGTCCAAGGCAAACAGTAGATTGTGGGAGAAATTCTTATCTCAGTTACACAAGTGTGAATCTGGAGGAACTCCAGTTATTAAACAATCTATAAAATAAGGATAACAATAACTATTATTTCAAAAAGCATTTGAGATGGTTAACTACCAGCAATTAATGCTGGTGCAGAAATCAGGAGCCTGGGAATGAAAGGCACTATAGAAATTCTAAGTACTCATTGTTTCTGCCATTCACTATTATACTTGATGCAATCTATTTGTTGTAGTTAGGGTGCCCATCAATGCTCCCTGCAGACCCTAATCTATTACATCCCTGACTGATTCACCAGCCTCAATAAAATTAGTCACATTTCAATCAGGAAGAAAAAAAAAGTCTACATCTTTCTAGATGCCATTCTACCTGAAGGTACCACCAATGTGAAAGTCAAAATTGGCAAATACAAAATGGATGAGAATGTAGAATACATTTCATTTAGAAAGACTGGATTAAAAGATCATTCTAGGGCTGCCAAATGGGATTAAAATGGAAAACCAAATCCAAAACAAACAAGATAAAATTTTAAAAAAATCCTTTCATTGAAAGGGACCTGTTGTAACTTTATTAATAAATTACAGGAGGGAATAGACTTTAGAGGGAAACTGTCAACTGAATTATGCTAGAATTACTTATCATTAGAAGAATCTACTGGTACTTGTGATTCTACAGCTGTATCTTCTCAAAGTATTTATCTAGCCTCTGTTACAGGATGTTCCTGCAAACAGCACGAAGCAATTACATGCAGTCAACTTGATTGTAAACAGAATGGTATAAAAGGTGTTGAGCAAATATTTCACAAAGATATCCAATTGAGAAAATACATACATTTCAATTCCACCCACTCTAGTGGAACCTATAAGAATATCATATGATAAATAATGCAAAAGTGTCAGTTAAGTCGGCATCTCACAAGCCATGAGACAACATTGTTTTAAATTAACACATTTTAGAAAGCAGTTTTGCGGCAGAATATTCTTTAGCACAAGTGATCTGACTTTTTAAATCAGTTCCTTAAGAGACTATAATCCATTTCCAACTTCTCTATTTTTCAGCAGGTGTAAGAGCAACATTACAGCAGATTTTCCGGCTTACCTTTTCTGCGCATCTCTTCCAGTGACCACCTCTGCCTTTTCAGCACCAGTTTCAGCTTTGCCAAAGCAAGAAGAAAGCCTTCACCTGAGCAGTCATAAAAATGGTATCATCTTTTCAGCATTCAAAACAAGGCTAAGTACCACCAAAGCAAAGAAATCACCTATAAGCAAAGTGGTGTCAGATATACACAGTAAAAACTACAGCATTTGCTGTCTCCCCAGATGATGAGCTATGCAATTTCATGAGAACGTGTATTTTCAAAAACATGATAGGAATGTGCCATCAGAGTTAGAAAAACAGAACACAAAGAAAAACATACTTAAGAAATATGTATTACTGTTTAGGGGCCTGACTCCTTACTTTAGTTGCTAATACTACAAAAATAATTAAAAAGTAAGGAAAACACAGCCTCCTTTACCCTGCATTCTAATCTAAGATATCTTGGTGATTATGCTGAAGCATAGTAAATATAATTTTGTAGTTGCAAATGGAATTTTTATGTGGGCTTTTAAAGGCCTAGGTTTTACTGTAAGAAGCAAGAACTAGATACGTACACAAAAAATGCACCAGAAACTTAGAATATTTGTAGTACAATATCTAGGTCCACAAAACAAACTCTCAGCTTGCTCACAGCTGTTTCAGAGAGAAACTTTCTCTGAGAAAACAAAATTATTTTTCAAATCCAGCAGGCGAGAAACACAACTGAATAAATATCCACCAGCATCAACTGAGAAGCAGAGAGCACAAATCAATTCTGGTCAAGGCCGGAATGTGCAGAATACATATTTGTTAAGGTAATACTATATACCTGAAATGAACAGACTTCTTAAAGTGCCCGAACTTAGGCAGGCAGTCTCTTAGGATATTTCCAGAATTCTCTGATACAATAGCGAAGTTACAGTATGTGAACGTGGGCATTATCTTATATTTGAACTTAGAGCTGGGCTTTTAAAACAGTAAAAGAAATGATACCAGCTTCAGGCTGGAAGCAATCAGAAGCATAATCAGACACACAGTGGGTGCAGAGAAACATCCTTCATCTGTTGCTCCTGGGCTCTCCTATACTACGTGCTGCAAGCAGACACATTCAGATGTGTGGCAAGCAGTATTTATAGGTTTGGTTTATATCAATTAATTGTAGCTACTTCAAGTGTGGTAACACATAGAATGAAACAGGGAACCTGTAAAGAATTAGGGGTAGGAAGGAGGTTAGTAATAAGAGATAAAGGAGGGTATAACTGGGTTCCCCATGCCTTGTATTTATTTTGATTTCCAACTGGTGCGAGAAGTCAGCCCAGAAAGACTAGAGAACAGCAAGTTTATGGTACAGCACAGAATCAAAATTAAACCTCTCTGCTTGGCAACTTTGCCGTTAATTCCTTCCACAGGAACTTAAGAGAGAGCGAGATCTGCTCCTCCAAGCTCCCCCCATCCCATCCACTGACTCACTGAAACAAGAGCTGAACCAGCAGACGGTTATCACTTCGCAGCTCTACACACCCCACACCCCTCTCCGCAAGCAGCACAGCTGGCATGGGGACAGCGCGCCTGGCTAGGCTCGGTTTAACTTCAAGGCCAGGTTGGACGGGGCCCTGGGCAACCTCATGTAGGTCCAGGCCTGGAGGTTGGTGTCCCTGCCTGTGGCAGGGGGGTTGGAACTCTGTGATCCTTGGGGTCCCTTCCAACCCAGACCTTTCTATGATTCTATGATAACTGGTCAGCAGCATCTGCAAAGCAGTCGGATATATAAAGCAATTTTACCACTCCTCACACAGACATAAAGTGAGCTCAAGCAAGAACACTGCAATAGAAAGCAGATAGTTGTTGGTCTTGCCACACAACTCAAAACTTTCAGTTGTCTCAAACATGCTTATAGAGGTTATCCTGACAAGTGCAAAACTGCTGAGCAAAAACCAGACACTTCAATATTACTACTAAGTCAGTGTAGAAATAAGAATATTGAAAGCATTGACTATGCAATATTTATTTAATAGGTAACTATGTTAAAAGCACAAAACCGAAATAAACGGAGATTTTTCTTTGTAGAGTAAAAATGATCTAAATACTTTCTTACTTATGGAGCACTCAGAAATTAATAGAAAAAGCTAACCACACTACATCTACAGCAGGACATTTTAGATGCAATTAAAAGAATATTAAGATTCCACAGAAACAGATGATATTTCATTAGATTCCTATTGGTTTAATTCCTATGCATTTCTTTGGCTTTTAGATTAAACGGCACTATGCAAATGCATGCGTTACGAACAGAACAAGCACGTATAATACAAACGGGTGCTGAATTTAAGGTATAGATTCTTGTTGTTCTGGTTGAGAAGTAAACATTAGCAGGCAAGAAGTAGCGAAGGTGAATAACCGTTTCTGAACTATGCATGAGACTATGCTTTGTTAGTTGTTTGATTATATTAGTAAATATAATGAATAAATCCAGAAGAGATTAAAGATCATTACATTTATAAATACAAACAGGAAAACTGTAATTGCAATTGTCTAAGTAGACGTTTTGTGTTCCTCGGTGCTTATGTATTTTGTTCAAAGTTTGAAACAAGTGTACGCTAATACCTCGGCCACCCGAATTTTCAGAATTAGGCCGCTAATACCAAAGTCTCTTTCCGAGCACAATGGTAGTTTTCCAAGTTACCTATCTCACATGGCCACCGTCGCACAGCGGGTTTTTAGGGCTGGCAGAAGGTTTATTTAGTACAACGGCCACTTCGCGGCCCGTTCGCACACTCCCTCCCCAGCCACGACAGCAGAAGGGCTGTTAAAAACCCGGGACGGCTGACAGCGCAGGCTGGCTCGGCCCCAACGGCCCAGGCAAGGCCCGAACTCCTTCCCTTCGTCTGCTCAGAGCCGACGGGATCGCTACGTCCGCC
>JMFS01052697.1:0-32006 GCA_000699545.1 Podiceps cristatus | reverse complement strand
TCTCGATCTCGCTGTCTAGGTCATTGATGGACTTCTTGAGCTAGCTCTCAGCTCTTGAGTTTGGGGAGAAGACATGGAGTAGCCACCCCAGCTTGGAGTTAACCTCAACTCTCAAACCCACACAATAAGACAATACAATTAGGCAGCCAGAGTAGTTAGTTCAGGTACTGCAAACTGTGCAGCCCTGGTAATAAGGGGAAGACTTCTTCACCTACCAGGGCTACACAGTTTGAAATGTTTGAACCAACTAGATCAAAGCTAAGCAAAAGGGGACTTGACTCCTTTACTACCAAATTACCGTCCTAAGCATTTAGAAAGTATGTCTGCCCCCGACGTGTGCCACCTCTGCAGAAAAAAGACCATTTCTCCCTGGCTACAAGGATTAAAGAAGAAAATATGTAATATCTATTTTTTCATGGAGAACCAGAGCAGCTTCTATGTTCAGTTATTTAGGAAGCTTTTCCAAGGGTCTATTGATGCCAGTCACTCTCCACAGAAACCCTGTTTACATGTAACCCTTCCAACTAGCACTCCTTTTCCACAAGAGCCTTCCTTCATCTTCAGCTGATGAACAAGAAAGCTGAATGATTGTTCAAAGTTCCTCTCAAACCTAGATGACTCAAACTAAGCATGCAAATTTTTGCGTGGCAGAAGTCTCTAATGGGTTTCTCAGGGCAAGTGCTAAATATTCCTTCCAGGCTTGAAATTCTTTTTGAAGTACTTCCTGTAACTGCCTTCCTGATCTGGTGTGGCACAAAAGCCACACCTATTTCTTCAGTGACTTTCAGAACAAAACCTCCCTGTCTATAATTGGCTTATTTTAATAATATCCACCCCATGAGGTCATTTTGCAGAAATCTCATTGGAGTTATTCATGCATGTTCAGTTTGCTAAAGGACTGGTATCGTAAATTCACTCTCTATATAAAGTTCTGAGATGAACTTCTTACAGGCCATCTCCTTACTGGAAGCTTCATAATTCTACGAGAATGGTGAGTCCTTACATATTATACTGTAAGAGATCATGGTATGCTGCTATAGATTTTAAAGAAGGTTCTGTTGGATCTGAGCACTCTGATCTAAGCAACTCAGAGGAAATAAATACTATGTTTTGAGAGCAAAGGTCAGATAGATAGGCACAGGCAGGTAAGAACCTTGGGTAAAAGATATCAGCATTTGTATGTCAGGAGATGCCTAACAAGACTCCAGCTAAGAGTTTTTATTATCACCTTTTTCCACTTACATGTAGTGTTTGGAGGTGATCTCTTTTCTGGCAAAAAGCAGCTCTTATGTCTCAACCTAGAACTGGCCTTCGTTTTTGTGAAGAGTCTGAATAACATCTGAACATCTAGTTAAACTCAAAAACGTTATCCTGATTTTTACTCATTGGCAGGTCTGTTGCAGTTCTGTGGTTTTTAACCTCTTCTCTGCAAAATTGAGTGGCAGTTTTTGCTCCTTCTGTCTCAGATACTTCTTTTTATAAGTCCCTAGTTCTACCCTGTCCAAAAAAACCCACATATAAACACAATATATATGCGTGTGTACATGTCATTATTTATTACTGGTCTACCTTTCCTCTCTCGGCAAGATTTTAAATTCATCACAGCTAATTCCACCCTAGAGTTCTTGCACTTATTTCCTTCATATCCCCAATGAAAGCCCTTCAAACTTTTCAAACTAACATTGAAGGATAAGAGAGTAGCTGAGAAATTTAAGCTGACCTTTCAGAAAAAGCTGCTGGCAAAGGCCATAGAATATAGAATTAGCTAGGTTGGAAGGGACACCTGCAGGTCATTTGGTCCAGCAGGACCAAATGCAGGGCTAAGTCTTGAGGGTTCAACTTCAGCTGAAGTTCTTCAGCTTGTTCCCAATCTTTCAATATTAGGGTGAAACATCCAGTGGGTTCTTCAGACTCCAGTGAATTTTTTACAATTATGAATGAGGTTAATGGCAGAGACAGTTAGTGACCAATCCTACGGAGAAAATAAGGACAAGTAAAATGAACGGTGAGGGAGAAGAAATAGAACATACTCCTTTCACAAACAGTGTGTGGGTCAACCAGTTCTGTATCAGGTAATGCTTGATTTTAACAGCTTGGAAAGACAGACTGTTTTTTTCCCCCCTCCCATGCGATGCTCTGCTTCTGCTTCTTCTAAATGGCTTAATATTTCTGATTGCATAGTGAAGTGTCTAAACTGCAAAAGACAATGGATTTTGATTCGAAACCACTTCTGCTTAAGTAACTACTAAAATATCTTGATGAGAAATACTACCATTAGAAATAGTTACTTACATATTCGTATTCATTCTGCTTTCTTTTTCAGAAAACCATCTTGGTCTGCCTTTTTGTTCTTGCCATTAGTGTGACACTGTCCAATGCTGCTTGCTACTTTCAGCCACTGAACCCCGGGACGTCTGATGGTGAGATCACACATAAAAAGTCAACTGTCCTTAACTTGACAGACATCACCGCAAGCACTGCTTGATTTTATTTTTCCAGTTGGTGCAATTTATCACTATTTATAAGTGGAAACAGTAGAGAGAAACCATTAGGAAATGGGGTATGGAGAGCACAAAATTTGTAATATGTAATAAAAAAAAGAAGAGTTTGTCTGAGAAACTTCACAGAGGCCATATGACAAATGAATTTTGTCCAGGGAAGTAGCATAGGTTTAGTTTATCCATCTTCATGAAATTATAATTCATGTTTTCATTATGGCAGCATATTTAGAAATACAGAGAAAGGAGGAGAAGTGCCTTTCTCTGTGTGGTCAAGATAAAGCAGAGAACAGTTAGGCAAATATTCAGCACACTGATCAATTTATTCAGTTGTCTCCCTATCCCAAGGCAAGTTCTTAACAGAACAGCTGTTCCTCTTGAGTGCGGGACTGCTCTTCCTGAACACAGCTAGTCTGTCAGTCTGCAGAACAGTGGAGCTGAAGAAAAATTAGCACTCAAAAGAAGCGCACAATTATTTGGACACAAGACCAGCTGATGTGTGCTAGTATGCAAAATAAACCAAGTGCCCTAAACTAGAGGTTTTTTCTGGGAAAGCTAGTGCTACTACTAGAAAATGAGTTAGCATTGCCAAAGAAACAGGACATATTTATAGGCAAAGACGCAAATTAGAATCCCCAAAATCATCACTCTGTCTTGTTTTGTCCTCATAAAATCCTGCTTCCCAAATCATTCATTTAGGAAGTGTATTCCGTGATTGCTGAGCAAGAACTTTTTATCTGATATGTGCTCTCTTCCTGCAGCTAAGGATTAGGAAAAGTTTCTGAGCAGACTCAGTCTAAATGAGGAGTCAACAATAGTTGATGTTAATGAGGGAAGGAGGTAAAAGCTTTTTCTTTATTCTGACCAGATCTGTGTGTTTACTGGGTGCTCTGATTGCTGTACTTAAAGATGAGCTACTCCAGGAAACCCGATGCTGCCGAGAACCACAGGAAACAGAGGAATCCGGGATACCCTTCTCCACACATTAGAATAGTAGCAGTCCTGCTCTGCTGGGGACCGTCCGTGTTTGCTGGATAGGGATGTTAATGTAAAAAGCCAACAAAGATCGTGCTCATTTCATACAAGCATTAACGCTGTGCACTATGCTTTCAGGCTGCCGTGACTCAAATGGAGAGCTGCATGAATTTGATTCCCAGTGGAGGGATGCGGACTGCTCTGATTGCTACTGTTCCAGGAGCGGAATGAAGTGTTGCTCCAGGTGAGCTCAGAGCGGCAGTGGGGGTTTCTCCTCCACTGCTGTTACACAGCACAAAGCACTTTCCTTCACTCAGGGGTCCCTGAGAAACAACTATGACCCTTCTCTCTCTCACTTCATATCACAAAGTTATGCATAAACCCAACACCATTATCACCGAGCATGCAAGAAATTCCTCTGACAAAATATTCTTGATTTAAAAAAAAAAAAATACTTGCCCCAAGAAGAATTAAAATTTCAGGCAACATACTGATTCAAGAGAGAACATACTTAAGAATTTTCTACTTGTCGTGGTTTAACCCCAAACGGTAACCGGACCACGCAGCTGCTCGCTCACCCCTCCTCTCCCCCGTGGCTCCTAATCCAGATCTTTCTAAAGCCACACACAGCCCCTCTTTACTCCGAGAAACAGTTCAAGATACACTGCCCTGTCTGTAATTTTACTATAGTGACACCCAACCATTCATGCAATTCTTGTTCCGTATTGTGGCTGAAAAGAAAAATCAATATTTGAGTAGCAAATATTGGGTGTAAATCAGATTGGTAAACAACAACTCTCCCCTAATCCTGCTTAAGCAGCAGATTAAGTAACTTTTGAGCTAGGAGCTTTCTGGGGGCTCCCTTTTCTGCTCCTGAACACCTTCTCAATATAACCTCTTCATATTATAAGTGTAGATAACATTTCAAATGAAAGCTGTTTACTTTTTGGTCTCACCACCTCTTTTATTTTTTTTTTCTCCAATAACAGCTTTGCAACACCAGTTAACTACGATGAAGAGAAGTGTGTAAGCATTTTCAACAAGGACACCTGCAGTTATAAAGTAGTGGAGAAAGATGATCACTCAAAAGAATGCCCAGTCTATGGGTGGGTGGGCTAACAGAGAAGGATTGTGGATTTGGGGATATTTCCCTGTTTTGTTTTAAGGGTTTTCTCTCTCTTAAATTCAAACACACTGAAAAATTTAGCTATTGAGGGAAATCTACTTGTAAAACCTAACACATAACACAACTGCATGTCTACTTACAAGAGGTTCCAATTCTCTACCTTCTCCTTCCCCATGAAGAAAGAATTGGCTCGCTCCTTTCTTGAGAGCAGAAATTAAAGCTGACATTTTTGAGCACCCTCAGTAGCTGCTAATTTTAATTTTTCTCCAGTCACACTTGAGTGCCAGGGAGTATATTCTGTTATCTGTGCACAGCTGCATCTTAAAGCTAAAATAAAATCAGATGAAGCATCAGCAGTTCATGTGATATTTTCTTCTTTGAGGATGGAAACCTAAAGAATTAACATTCCAAGAAATAATGGGAATAAAATGAAAAGCAACTTAAAACAAACAAAAAAATCTTTCTGAACACTCTCTTTTCTAGGTCAATGTCTTATATGATGATCTTTTATCCTATATGGTTCCCTGGAACCTGCCCAATATATGGACTACAAGAGCCACTAGCTACTCAGCATAACACAGCATTATACTTCCACTGCACCCACAGCACAGCAGACCCAGTCCTCAACCTGGGGTCTGGGTAAAAGAAAGGGTCTTTTATTCAGATTAACCCTTAAAAAAAAAAATCCAAGTTATTACACTGGCCAATGGGCAGGATTGTGGCTGGGTTGAGAGACTGATCTGGACTGGGCTCAAAGAGGGAGGAAGCTCAGCAAATCCACAAACAGTAACTGAGAGGAATACACATGCTGGTACAAGCTCTCCCTCTGAGTGCTGTTTCATAATCTTTATGGGTATATTTGTTTTCTTGCCTCTTTCCACAAGTGACTGTGAACATCCCATGTGTTCCTGCACTATTTCCTGGTAACAAAAACAACGTGTCAGAGCTTCCACAGTTCTTCATTTCAAATTATGGAATGAGCACACGCCTCATCAGCAGGGCCCAGTCTTGCTGTCTGCAGGGACAAGGCAAACCTCAGCTTCTGTCAGCCTTGAGCACATGTGCTCAGGTAAGCAGCACAGGACCCTAGGAATTACATCCCAGTGTTTTATTCCACCTCTGCTTCCTTTTCTCCTTCCCCAGGAGGGCATTTTTTGCCACATGCCCTTTTGGAAGATGACCCACAATAACATACTTTATACAACCGTTTACAAGCCAAAGCTGCTAATGTCACTGTGCAAATAGACTAAAGGTGTCAAAGCCAATAAGGCACTTGCATCACAAGCAGTAACATTTGAGCTGTATCTGTCCCACTTTCTCCTTTCTAGGCTACCAAAAAACATGCAGCACTAGTTGAGGTCTTGTGCTCCACATCAGATAAGACACAGATACCAAGAGGCTGCCCAGGAGCACATACAAGGTTGGATTGTAACTGAACCAATGTTCTTATGAAGCCCAGGAAAATGCTGTATACAGAACTTCAGAGCTTAACACCCAGAATGCCTTTGTTTGAGAACGAGGGATACCTCTTCCCTTATTATCTTTAGACGGGGATTTTGATCACGTACAACACCTGTCTGTTTGTAGTTTCCCTCCAAACTCACCTGAAACCAGGTGCTGAATTAGATTTTTTTCTTTCCAACACCTACCCATATCTGGAAGCTACCGGGACCTGCTTGTGGTGTATTTACACAGATGGCAGATTATAGTGCAATGCGGAACAAGCTTTGTAACCAACAGTTTAGGTACATGATTAGTTTCTGTCTTGATCAGATGGCCCTTAGTCATAAGGAAGGTTTTCATAGAACCAGTTCAAAAATAAGATCCAGAGTTCATAATGCTATTCAGGAAGACTACAATCTACAGGGTACAATAACTAAGAATATAACAGTAATCAAAAAGCATACTGCTCTAGGGACTTTTCTGGTATAAACTTCCTCAGTATTTGCAGATATACTCCAAGCTCGGTATCTGAACCCCTGAATTATTCCTTTTGTGCAGTATCATAGCCTAAACTGAAAGTGTTGATGAGTCTGGATTTGGGACCTGCATTTGACTGAAGCTGAGCTTTGCGTTTATGGTCTCTGTATACAAGAGGTCAAGTTCTGTGCAGTCTTCCAAAAGAGTAGGCCATTTTTTTCATTCCTGCCATCTTCCTCCCCTCCTCAGTTAATTCCTTTTCTGCATCACTAAAGTCTGCTGATTTATTTTTCTCCAGCTGTTCCGAGGGCATCAGTCTTTTCTATTCCACTGCAGATCATGATCTGATCTCTAGAACAGAATGAAATCCACCAAAATCCATTTACCTCTGAGGTTTCTGCTGTGTGCTTAAGTTTGCCAGTTTGAGTACTCACAGACAGAGTAGAAGCAGATAAGGCATCCCATTATGTAATGTCCGAAAATAGTCCAAATGCTGGGAGCATAACAGATCCTGAGTCATCGCAGGTGGATTCTACCCAAGCGTCAAGGCCATAAGAGGAAGTTTAAAAAACAAGCCATTATTCTATCCCTCATCTTACAGGTGCCATCGGTGTACAGACAGGATTCTTGTTCTCAGACATGAATCTTGCTGTTCACAGTATTCAGATTCACAGCCTGTCCCAATATCCAACAGAGGGGCGTGAAAAAGTTTGCCTGCCAGGAGGGGATGGCATTTGTCAGGCCATCCTGATTTATTATATGTGAACAAGTGCGGACAGATCATTTTAGAGCTTGCATAATAGTCTTCAGTGTTTTTTACACAGCATAAAGGAGAGCTTTTTCTCTGTTATTGCCAACCCAGCAGCAGATGAAACTTGAGCCCCACTCACGAAGAGAAGCCCATCTTCTTACTAGGTTTGTTCTTGCAGTAATAAGCTACCTATACCTTAGACTCCAGCTCCCTAATTGGTTTAATCCAGTGCATGTACAGCCTGTTAATTCCTACTTGCCTCTAGCTAACATTTCCCTTGTTCTAGCACCATTTTTTTTTTCCCCCCAATGTTCTGGTCCAACTCACTGTTCTGGATGACCAGCCCTTTCAGCACCTTCCAAGGACTTACCATTTACAAAGCAATCTATCAACATTTAGTGATGTTGCTTGGAAGACACTATCCCGATAGGTCATGAGCCTGTTTACCTCACTTTGCATGCCTATGCTAAGAGAAAGTGTATTTGTTGGTGTCTTCTAATGACACCATGCCTAGCACAGAATGAAATACTTTATGTTTGAGGCTAGAGGACTCAAATTCTTTCCAAGAAACTACTGCACCGTGGTGCATGGGAATTGTAAGATTGCTCTTTCTAGTTCACACCAGAGGAGATGACACAGGAAAGGTAGCAGCATGGATGGAGAGAGACATTTTACCAGTCATAGAACAAGGGCTAAAGGTTTTAAACTAAAAGGGTACATTCAGACTAGATACAAGGAAGAAATTCTTTACTCTGAGGGTGGTGAGACACTGGAATAGGTTACCCAGAGAAGCTGTGGATGCCCCATCCCTAGAAGTGTTCAAGGACAGGTTGGATGGGGCTTTGAGCAACCTGATCTAGTGGAAGATGTACCTGCCCATGGCAGGGGGGTTGGAATTAGGTGATTTTTAAGGTCCCTTCCAACTCAGACTGTTCTATAGATGTTTTTCTATTTACAAGAGACTTCCAGGTTCATCTATAAGGCATGCCGATAGAGAACACAGAGTCTTAAGTAAGCTGTGACCAAATATTTGCTTTCTTTTTTAAGGCTGAGAAGACCTATGCACTCAAATTCCAGAAAAGACAGCTTTACCAGCACTCCTACATGATCTATGCTACTTAACCACATTTTAAATCAACCTAAGCACCTTTCTCCACCATCTGCTAAGTCTTGTTATGATATGTGGATCTACCATGTCTCCTATGCAGAAGCAGGAAAGATTCATTTAATCTCTAATCCAAAAATCCCCCAGGGAGAAGTCTGCTCTTCTCTTGTTTGCTCCAAGTTCCAACGTGGAAACAGATGATGTTACCTATCTCATCTAGTTTTGGAAAACCAGAATCACAGCAGAGACTTGGCTCCCTCTTATAGCAAGGAGTAGCAGCAGGAGGATGGCAAAAACCTTCAAAATTGAAAAAGCAGATAGAGCGTACAAAGCTCTGCTTTGTTTTTTTCACTTTTGCCAAGTGATGGCTTGTCTTGGCATTTTATTACTTCAACACACAGCTACAGTCCCTTACAAAATATACATCCCCGCACCCTCAAAGCCTTAGATCACCACACCACTAGCGGAAAGGAAATATTCACATAAGATTTTCCTCAGTTATCCTGATATGTTAAAGGTTTAAGAGACTTTGCAGAACCTTGGGAGGCCACACAGCCCAGGCAGAGCAGAAGAGATTGTATGCTCTCTTCCTCCCACTTTCCCTCTCTCCACCGGGTAGCACACAGCTCTCCCACTAGCCCTGCTAGAAAGAGAGGATAGAAAGAGAGGCTGGCCTCAGTCCACCTACTCCCTGTCATTCTCTTCAAGGGGAGTCTTTTTAGGGCAAGAACACCTTTCCAGTACTCAAAATGAAGTCTAGTTCTTAGCCTACCAACTACCAAATCCTTTAAATCAAACACCAGAACACACATGTCAAATGTGATAGAAGTTTTCCTATCAAACAGTGGTTTAACACCTAAAACTTAATGGTTTAGTACCCATTCATGTTTTGCGGCCATTAAGATTTTTGCCCCAATCTTAAAAATAAAAAACCCAACCAAACAAAACCAACTTAACCATGAACAAGGAAAGAGCATATCTCATTGACATTATGCATACAAAAGAAGCTAGATATTTGCAGTTCACATTCTGCTTTGTGCGAGTTTTAAAACCTTAGATAAATTCAGTTCATGATTATCTTGCTTGTTCACTTTACTCTTAGTTAACTTATCTGTTGGCATGCAGAAAAGATTGCCTTGGCACCTTTTGAAGGTCTGAATGTTTCTGTTCAAGTCTATTGTTGTGTGCATGTTTACCTGGGCCAAGTTGTGGTTTATTTTAGGGCAAACTGATTGGCTTTATAATAGGTATTTACATGAAACTCCAGAACACATCAGTCATATGACCAATACAAAATACTCAGCAAGACCAGGTTACTTTAACACTTCTCCCCACCCCCAAAAATTCTATTTTCACATTTCATTTCAAGCCTCAACCCATGCTTTTTACACTTCTCCAGGGCTTAGGTGCTCTTGCATAGTCAATACTTCAAGTAGATCTCCATTATGGAGCACTGAAACCAGAGTCCTTTGCCACCACAGGATGATAACCTTCAAAACATGCTAGAATTTTCTCCACTGTAATTCCAGAGGTTTCTCCCATTGCTGCCCTGGCCTGAAAAAGACAGGGCAAATCTACAGAGACAGAAACAAGTAGCTTTGTTTAACAGCTAACTATAATGGCACAGGAACTGTGAAAGAATGACTCCCTCAGCTGTATAACACAGAAGTCACTCCAGTCCACTGTGTGAAAGACAGGGTGGATGGACTGAAACACCAGCTTGGGATCATGTAGCTTCCCTAGTAGCTGTACTGAGCCAAGTTACTGTCTCAGAATATAAAAGCCCCCCGAGGCATTTTACCTCCCCTTTTAAATTCCTAGTTTGGGAACTAGTTTGTTTTCTCTCACTTAACAGCACTGTCCCATAGTCTCACCAAGTCCTGCGCACAGACAATGCTTCCTGGGGGGCTGCAAGAGCTTATTTTGTTGGGGTACTCTCCTGCTCTTGCTCTGGTCCTGGACAAAGGAATGCTGTCCTGTACAACACAGATGGTCAAGGAGAGGTGAGCAGGGGTCCAGCTTAGTTCAGTATTCGTTCAAAGTTCTTTAGACTCCCAATGTCATAGACTGGATTATTTAACACAAGCCTTTTTCCAGCTCAGCTGTTTTTTCCTATTTGTAATATTTCTGTGTGTAGAGCAGACTGATGAACAGGCACATTCAAAGCAGAGAATAATGTTCTCCAATAATAAGTAGCAAATTACACAAAAAGATTAAATAAGAGATCAACTCTAACACTATTATGAATCCTGGCAGAGATATTTGTGACCATAACACTCAAGTTCTGCATCCAGTTTTGCTACGTGGCTGGTCTCAGGCCTAGGTTTTTAGGATATAATTTCTGTTGAGCAGCCAATATTCCTCATTAATATCTCCCTTCGCTTTCTTCTAAGAATCTATTCTGAATGGGGAACTCTTTCTTTAAGGACTAGTTTGAAAAAGTCAGAGTGACCAAAATTCTATCAGAAAACAGAGAGTGGCATGCTAGTATTCTTTGGTGCTCACTGCTAGACAAGAACTTCAGAAAGGACCTAAGTCTTTCAGCAAGCCTAGTGGGAAGTATCAGGAGCTTGATCAAGCAGATTGCTCTAAATACAGCCCAGCTACATTAGTACAGCTTTTTACCTACAGATATGACAGCTTTGGAACTTTCTTTTTCTGTTGCTGAAATTTGTTTCCATCGTTCTTTTTTCTCCTCCTATAGATTCACTACAGTCACTAGATGGCATCCTAGTTCCACCACAGTGCTCCTGCGCTAGAAGAGGGTGGACAAGTCAGAGCTGCAGAGAACACGAAAACCTAGATCCTGATCTATCTAGCAGACTTGAGCTCAGTTTCCGCTTGTTCCAGGGAGGTTTAAGAATGTAAGAGGCATTTTAAAAGTGTCTTTAGTTTATTAGTACAGAGAGAAACCTCCAAGAAGATATCATGGACTGGACTGAGTAATTTTAAGAGTGTTTTTTGAACTCAGGTGGACCAGCCTGCCTGAATTACCCTCAATACAGGAGAATGGAAACTTAACACTAACATTACTTCAGAATTCCATTGAGGGAACAGAGTAAAACCAGGAGTTTGCCCCTTGCAGCCTAGCAGAGTAAGTTGAGTCAGATGTGATAGCTTGTGAAATCATCACTAGGGATAAAAGGGAAAGTCTAGTACTAATTCTGAAATAGAGAATCTGTTTATAGAGAAAAAAATAGTGCTGAGATCAATTCTGTTTTGGAAAAGGGACTAAAGATAACAGTAGATGCATTGATAGGACTGATCTCATGCCTATGGTAACCAACTTATTTCTTACAGACCTCTCCAATCTGCAGTTTTATTATATCAGTTCCTGAGTATACTGCCCTTTTTCCACTGCATTTTTCTTGCCTTTCAAGAATGGAGAATGCAGATGCCAGAAAGTAAATTCCTAATACTTTAAAGAAAAATTTTTGCCCAGTTGATAGAGGTTTTCAACAGTCCATGCCAGTAATCATACTTCATGTCAGCTCCAGAAATTAATTGTTGTGCATTGTATTAGTGCAGTGTCCCTTAACTTTGGAGGTAATAAGCTCCATTTGCTACCATTACCTCTGTGCAGATCTTAAGGTTATAATCTTCCTAAAGATTTTGCTACAGTCAGGACTAGAAGTTCCTTCTGCACCCCTGTCCACCAAGATTTCCATACAGACTCTTCATCTTGATCCTGACAGCAGTGTCTCTGAGAACAGAGAAACAAGTGCTTGTATACCAGGTTAGTCTGTGCAATACTTCTTCCCCCCTAAAAAAACCCCAGCAGCTCAGAGCTGATAAGGCCAGAGGAATTGGCTAGAAGAAACAAGTGGCAGAACATGCCATTTACAGTTCAGGAGGCACACATGTAGGTACTGCCACCCTTCTCCAGCACTAATTTGAGGGAAGGATCACAGGAAACAGTTCTGTTGTCTGCCTGGACACTACAACACACTGACGTCATATAATTGAATTGCAATTCTTTATTAGGCAGACACATTTGGAAAGGTGTGGATAGACACAAGATACATCAACAAGACCAACACCCATTCTGTAAGAGGCAAAAAACCTGGAGATGCTGGTTTTAGTGCAAGGCTTGCTCACTAGAGCTGCCACCAGACTCCTGTGGCTTCATAACATCAGGTAGCCCTGGGGTGCTTGAGAAGGGGTCAATACGCAATGGTTCAAAGGTGCCACTGCCAGGTCTGAATAAAGCCAAGCCCACTGTGGCAGGAACATGAGGACGGCAGCTTTGACTGCTTAAGCCACAGTCTAGCAGAGTCCTATCATCATCATCCAGTAGCTGGTCATCTTTGTAGAGCCGCTGCTCCTCCGGTGGCCTCTTCAGTATTCCCTCCACCACCTTTTTCAGTTCATGTACAGTTGTTGTCTCTTTGGCCTCAGTGAAGATTGTTGTCTTGTGACGGCGTATCATCAAGTAGACATCCATCACTACCCTAGGGCTTCCAGCAGTCCTCTGTCACTGGGAAACAGATTTCAGCCCTCTTAGTGAGAAACCTGTATTTTCAGGAACAGCTGAAGTCAAGACAGAACTGTCATTAGATGAATGGATCCAATGGGGACAAGGAGGAGGTAAAAAAATGCCTACAGAGAGCTGCTCTGCTAGATGGACTAAGATTCTTATGCCTTACACTATTAGTGTACTTAATGACTTTTGTCTTACTAGCTAGGTATCACCTAGCAGAGAGCTTAACACTGTTAATGAGCATTTGTTACTTCAGCTTCTTGTCTGAAAGGGCTTCATCACCACTTTGCTTTGGGCCACATACATCTACCCAAGATCCCAGGAGAAGCCAAACATGCAACTTTAAATGCACTCAGCACAGAAAGGATGGAGCACAGAAGGCAGCACACAAAGTTGCTGGACTTTGTTGGTTTCTCATCAAGCAAGAGACAAGAACTTCCCCAGATCCTTCACGTGTTCAGTAAAGGCAGGGAAGTTGATTAATACAAAAGTGTTGAGAGTTGTCAAACAAATGGACAATGTTAAGATATTTTAGCATCTTATTGCAGTTTCAGGAAGTTGGTTGTCAAACTAGCTCATTGCCTAGCACCAATGCTGATAGCTGAGACTCAGTTTAGGAGTAACTCTTCTCCCTCAGAATTTGGCTAGGGTAGAAGAGACTTCTACAGAGCAGACTGGGAGGGGAAATTAGGGCTGGTAGCATTAGCTTAAAAGGGAGCTTTTCAAAGCACAGCCATTTTAGGAATACTTTATGGTAGTGCCAGTGTAATCACCTGGCACAGGCAGAACAAGTCACACCCAAGAGGCTAAAGGCTCACTTTGGCTCTGAAATGCTCAAGAGAGTCAAGGACATCTTCCCAGATCTGCCATCACTGGTTCCCACAGAGAAGTTTACAGCCAGCCTAGGGCTGGCTCCATCTACACCCACAGACACCAAGCTCTACTTCCAGCCCCCTGGAAGAATAACTGCACTTCAGAGGTTTGGGCTGCTCTCCTCTTCTAGATATGAGGGGCAAGGTCCAGAGGTTCATGAGCAGTTACTACTCCCTCACCTCCCAACTGGAAGCCCCTTGAGAAGTAGACCAAGACAGACTTCTGGATGCAGGCAAGCAGTGGCAGCAGTCACCTACTTTCAGGCCTGCACTGCTGAAAAGGCAGTGCACTTGCTCACTAAGTCAGAGACGGGAAAAATTTAACCTTGTTTTACTCTGCCATCTGCACTTTGATATCACTGGCACATGCAAGCTTTCCATGACAAACCTAGGTTAGAGTTAATTCCTTATATGGTCATTCAAGCCAGATTACACCAAAGATAGTAACAGTTGCAATAACTGTTCTTCCAGTATTTTTTTCCTGTCTAACTGTAAGACAGGCACTGCTATTCCAGCCTGGCAGAGCCCAGTTCTTCCATCCCTGAGCAATGATCCAGGGGCACTACCATCAAAGTACAGCCATTAGCATTCTCTTCATGTCATCCCAGCTCAGACATGCTTATGTGCCTGTTCCAGCTGGAGTCCCCCGTGCTTTGCAACATGTTCTCCAGAAAGGGGGAAGTAAGGAGCAGAGAGATGTCACGAGTGCAGCATAGCCAACAAAATGAGAGGGAGCTGCTCTGGACTGAGACTCAGTGTTTTTGAATCCTGCTGAAGGCAAGTGGGGCTCTGAGATCTATGTAATTTTGTGAACCGAGACCAAAACGACCCCCTCTGCAATCCTAGTACTGAAGGAAGGAAAAAGCAATGTTTACCTCTCTTCAAAGCAGTGGAGGTGTTACACTGTATTTGTGTTGTGTCATTTTGCTGACCGGTTTAAAGAACAAGTTAAACCTTCTTCATGAACAGCAGTTAGGGAACTCAATTTTTGTTTCAAAGGGAGCGTGTTCAGAGACACAGTCAAGCTGGACAAAGGGGAGCATGCACATAGGTTAAACAACTTGCAATAGTTCAAGTTTAAAATAAAAAAATCCCCACACATACAAAAGACTCAACTGCCCCAGACCAGTGGGAAAAGAAAGGGAGAGTGAATAGAGAAATGTCTTTAAATTTACATCAGGGAGATTATTTCAGCAGGGTGCATTTGCATAACCTAAAAGCATGAGAAGTCAATCTTGAATCCTTCCTGCAGAAGGAAGACAGCACCACCCACCACAAGTGGTGGCCACACAGATGCTGCTGCACCTCTGATAAGTAGCAAACTATACTCTCACTGCCAAGGGCCAGGTCACAGAGGTGATGCTTTTAGGGAAAATACCAAGTTTCATGGAATCCATTTGATTTCAAGAGTCACACACATGAATGAAGCTAAGGGTTCTGCCTAAAGGCTCAATGACATGAGTTCAGCTAAAAAGGGGGGCAATCAGACGTGAGAGTGAGAAGGAGCATCAGTTTCCCTTCCTAGCTCCTCTTTAGAAGAGATTGACATGAACTATTTTGAAGTCAGGCCAGATTTATTCATGTGCTTTAATCCAGTTTTGAAGCCCATTGTGGTATTTAGTAATTAGCAGTATATTGATGCAGTTTTGAATCAGGAAACATAAGGTGAAGCAACACACAACCAGGAGACCATGACTAAAGCCACTAAGGGCTACTAAAGAGACATTTTCAATGTGAGTAAGTTTTGATCAAATTACAGAATTGATACTCTAGTCAGAATCTTGGTGACCTGCAGCCACCATCAAGGCATCCCTCTGGTTCAAGGAAGAGCCATAGCCCAGACCCCCCAACTCCAGGCATCTCCTCAGAAAACCCCAAATCCTTACAATTGGCAAAAGCTTCCCAGGGCAGAATTGCCTCCTCAGCTTGGCACAGTCGCCATTTTAGTCAAGCCACTACATTATTTGACCAGATTAGTTTGGCAACTTCCCTGACAGACACAGGAGCTAGATAAACAATGAAAGACAATGCTGGATGTTCCTCTCATTGCTTCATGGACCTCAAGCTGAGGAGACCCATACATCAACTGCTGCCATACCCGTCAGACAGAAAAGGAAGTTGTTTGACTTAAGTCAGTATGTCTAGAGCTGGGTTGCAAGACCTTCCAGCACAACAGACCAAGGGAGAAAGTACAGAGGGAAAGCAGCAAGCTGCTATGGTCTCCATGTCTTAGAGACAATCAGCCTTCTCACCCATCACAGCCATCAACTAGGCAAGATAAGCTAGGACAGCTTAACCTTCCCTTAACAGTAGCCCCCAGAGGACACTTAACACTGCAGCCCCAGGAGGTACCTTCATTTACATCTGCACAGAGAATCCTGTCTACTCTTTTGTTACCCATTTGACTTGGAAAACCTTGTTTGTCTCAAGAGGAGAGGTCCAGTCCAAGCAGGTCAGCAGGAGGCAAGTTCAGCCTCTGTGCTGCTATAGGTCCTATAGACAACTCAATATTACAGGCTTTCATAACCATTCGGTTTCTTCATTCTAAAGTCTGCAGCCAAGATGCTTTAAGCTTCTTAAAGGAAAAAATGCACACAGCATGCTTTAACATACACCTCAGGTTAAGGAAGCAGAACTATAAGCATTTCTGGCAGCAATAGCCTTGATCGTACTTCACAATATATTTATACATATATCCTATACATTTGTCTACCTCAGAAACAGCAAGAATTAAGAAAGTTAATATATTTATTTTTCTCCAAGGAAGAAAATATAATCAACTAGTTAAGTTAATCATCTTAAGTAAGAAAATAATTTAGAATCCACCACGACCTTCAAGTGAGAAGTTGCTTGTTACATTTCCTAGCTCTAATAAAAGCATAGCTGCTATTACACACCATAACACTCTCCTCTTCTCAAACAGCACAAGATTTGTCAAGAGTTACAGCAGGGACAGGCCAGAAGCAAGTCTGGCCTGTAGTTACACTAGACCTTAATCAAGTGGTTTTAATAAAAACAAATTCATATCACATATTAAAGGCTTAGTAGTAGAAAAAAGTGTATTACATTTTCACCTTATTTTTTCTCATACTTAACAAAGTCATTTTGAGCAAATTATTCCCTTCAAATAAAAGTTCATTATGTAAGGATTACTAGAGATTTTTTTTTTCCTTAAGGCACTTCATTAGATACCACAGCTGTTTCCTGCAGCAGAATCACACAGAGAGCATAATGTACCAAAATCACTAGGTTAACACAAAACTTGGCAGCTGCACTGCAAAGTTAAAAGCAAACTACAATAGAAGTGCTAAGCTTTTCACTAAGTATACACAAACAAATAAACAAAAGGAACTTACATAAATCAAATCTTCTGTCAGAACAAACAGCAGCTACTTCCTCCACAACTATCCCTTTACTCCAGATCCCTGAAGAGACCACAGTTGTTCTGTCACAGCCCTTTTATCCAGAAACCACTTCCAGTGCAGCTTTGCTCCCTTTAGCTGTTTGTCAATGGGTGGAAGCTAAAGAGTCTAATCAAGGTGTCTAATTAAACCCAGGTGTGCTGAAAGAGCCCAGCTAATGGAATTAATGCAACTCATTATGCTGAGAACCCTCTGGTAACTTTTCAAGGTTGCTATGCCTGTGCTCCAATTCAGTAAGGCACTGGATCCCTACAGCCCCTGATGCAGCCACGGGGATCTGTGCTAGTTTTCCTGGCTGGGTTTGAGGTGCAGCCTCACATACTATGTGTCGCAGCAGTCTAATTGCACAAACACCTGGACACCTATGGTAAGATGTGTATTGAAAGAAATGTCCTCATTTTAGTGCTGTAGAAAAAACACTGCTGTTTGTGTCCAATTCCAGCTGTGTTAGAGGCAGGGCATGCATATGGTAAAAGAAAACTGGAACTTTTTCTTCCTTTGCCTTCCCCAATCCTGAGCATTACTGTTGCTGCTGTCAGGAAGGGAGCCGTGAGTGACAATCGTCCTGAGTGTTACATTCGTTTCCGGACTGAGACAATAAACAGCTCATCTCACTTCTGCTGCCAAAAAGGAGCTATCTTGCCACGGTGATCTGCCTCTATTCCCCAGGCCTGGCTTCGCTTCAGCAACTGAGATACAAAACTACAGCTAGTCCCTGCAGGTCACTAAATATGGACAAAATAATGTGCTTCTCATAAAATAATTGAAATGATAATAAATCAGTCTGAGAACAGTGGACTCTCCACACCACTGCACTGTATGAATGGCCTGTTCCATACCTGGGGGCGATCTCCTCATAGCAGGTCAGCTGAACAATAGTGCCCTGCTGCCTTGCTTAGCATGTGCCCTTTCCCCACTGTTCCTTGATGGTCTGCCAGTTCTGGAGCTTTCTGGGGGTCAGACTCCTCCACTGACACCAATGCTGATGTGGAGTAACTAGTGTATCTACTGGAGTTTCTTCAGATTTACAGCAGCACAATGGAGATCAAGATGCCAATGTACATCAGCGCGTTTGCAAGACTTTTTGAGGTGCCACCTTCTGATCGATGATCGGAACAGGTTAGAGTGTCCATTGGCACCCAGGGTGCTCACATTTACATCACCTCCCTTTGCACTGACCATTGTTTCCTCACTGTATATAAATACACACTACTCCTCATTATGAAATGTGAGCAGCCCATGCAAGTATGGTAAGTCAGCAGCTTATAGTGTGTGTGTGTGTGTGTGTGTGTGTGTGTGTGTATGTACACTGGAAGTGTTTTCTAATGTTAGTTTATTTGAAGCAGTAGGACCCATCTTCAATTCTGTGCAAGCTGGTCTGCTAGACCTTTGAAAAAAACCCACCTAATTTTAAAGGAAACTTCTTGTTTCTTTTCTAGAAATTCTTGCTGCTCTTTTGCTTGATCCTTCTCTTCTCAAGGACTCTGTGTGATGCTCGCTGTTACTTTAGACCAGCCAGCAAATACGGTAAGAAAGGCAAATATACCAAACATTCCTGAAGTATTAATTCAGAGATTCAAAGCCTTATTTTCTTGAAAATTTTGGAATAGTATAACCTATTCGTTGTTGAGGAATGATCCGAACAGCTGCATACTGGCAGCATCTCTGGAAACAGAGAGGCACTATCCTGTTTAATAGTTACCCTCTGGGCTGATATATAGCTGAAGTCCTCCACCACATGGCAAAAAACATGTACTTTTAAACAGCATTGACTAACCTGAGTGGGGTACCTGACACTAAAATCAAAGCAAAGACAACACAACAGGTGTTTAAATTCAGTTTAGCAGGGCACATTGAAGTCTAATAAGAACTGAGGAAAAGAGAGGAGGAAGAAATTAAAATCCAGACCTGTATGCTGGATATCAGAAAGGACAGAATGATCCTACTGTAGCCATAAGCTAAGACATTTCTCAGATCCATTGCAATAGCAGAGTAGTGTTTCTCTGGTACGTGGTTGCTACCACTTTATCACGCCCTATCATATGCTCAGGTAAACTTCTTCCCTGGTGTGACTCAATTGAAATCAGTGCTTTGACTGCCAGTTCACAAACATAATACTACGGTCTATGTCTATTGATACATGTTCATATTAATCTACTGACTATAATTTTCTGGTTTGTGCATGCAGGGTGCCTTTCAAACAGAAACCTCTATGTTTTTGGTGCGGTCTGGAAGACTGAAGATTGTTACCAGTGCAGGTGTAAGATGAATGCAATGATTTGCTGCAGCTTGTAAGTTCCCTCAAATTATTGTTTGCTTATTCAGGAACTGGTTGAAATGTTCAGACTTAAAAAACCTCATTGAAAGCGTGCATTGGATTTTCAATCTCTCATGAGCAAAATTCCTCTTCCCATTTCCCAGTTACCTCTAATCGTGACCAAGCAGAATAATCTGGCAATCACATAGACTCCTTTGGGAAGAAACAAAATGAAACACATCTATGGTCTTTCAAGCACACAGCTCTTCCTCATCACCTAGTCCTTCTTTTGATTCTGACACTAACTGGGTGTATGATTACCTTTAGCATCAGTTTTCTTCCTCCTTCTATTCAGCAGCTTGTCTCTAGATCCCTAAACACCCCACAACACAGGTATGTGTGGGCTTCTGCAGCTCTGCACCCGACCAGTGGCCTGCCTGCAAGCATCTAATCAGGCCAGAGCTGCTCCATATCATTCCACATGCTTCCAATAGCCCACCCTTCCTGCTTATCAAAACAGGACATAGATGCCCTGCTCTGACAATTTGCTTTCTGCATCTTGTGTGTTTCTGCCTCATGGATGGCAGGTGACACATCAAGGAGAGCTGCATCTTCCTGAATATAATAGTGTGAAATGATTATCTCCCCAGAAGGATGGAAAAATTCTTCTTGAGGTTAGGGAGAAAGGTCCCATAAAGGGTCTGTGAGGAAGGATATAACCCAAGGAACCCTTGGTGGGGAATATTCCTGGCTGTCCTCAGCCATAGGAGGGAGAGAGTTGGCTGGTGCTGAGAAGAGGCTCAGCTAGGAGGTATTCATGCTGGGGTGGTTCAGCACTCTTTAAATGGTTTGTTCTTATCAAGAATGTTTTAGCTTAAATGAGGAAGACAGAATTAACCCCCACTTTGTCTCTGTGCTGGAATTTATACCAATCCCTAACAGAATGACCAGTAAGAACTGCATTTAAACCTGAACAAACATTGGAAAATCACCTCGTCTGTTAATAACCATGATTAGGGCTCTGTATGCCTCTTGTGATAATCCATGTATTGATGGAATCCATGAGCCAAATCAATCCATGATGTAGCTTGCTTCAGGATTGCTGTAGCTCAGTAGGAATCCTTCTCTTGGTACATGTCTTGGCTACTGATGTTCTCTTTACCTTTCTCAATGACAGAGTTTTAATCCCCAAGAACTACGACAGGGTGAACTGTGTTGGCCTGTTCCACAAGAAAAGCTGTTCCATCCGAGTCGTGAAGAAGACTAATCCTGACATCGGCTGCAAAGTCTACAATGGAGTTGGTTAAGACCATGTGATGTGTTTCTCCTCTTCTGCACCTACCTTAGAAGTTGAACATGCTCTGGATCTCTCCTTTAGAGGAAAGCAGCAAAGCAGCATGGTTTCAGGAGGAATGGCTTCACCTTGTGTCTTTCACAGCTCTAATTGTGCCACATCTATCTCATTTCTCACACCAGATGGTTTGTCTTATAATAGATACATTTGTAACCAAGCTTTACCACAGATAACTTTGTGACTTTTTTCCCTGTTGGGATCCAGAGTTAAATAAATTTTCACGTACATCAAATAACTGCTTTTCCTTCTAAGTAGTCACTGATTGGTCTTGTTGAAAACAGAAGAATTCATAATCTCTGTAAATATTTGTAAATCTAATTATTGATTTGGAAATCATCTGGCTTTTAGAGTAACAGGTACTATATAAATTGTTTCCAGACAAATGCATTCATTATGCTGTTACGCTCATTGACATTCCCCCAGGACACACATACTAGAAGAAAGGAATGAAACAAAGCAGAAAACAGCTCTTTGAAATCCTTCCCCCACCCTGGTGCCTTGTGTAGGTCAATCCATTAGTGCAGATGCACGAGGGAACATATTCTCCAGGAGATGACTGGTATATTACAAAAAGGCAAGCCCGTGCCTGAGAGTCCAACCTACTGCAAAGAAATGCCATATAAATAGCTCTGTAGCCTTCCATACCGGGGTAGAATTTCCTGCAATAATCTTGTTTGGATCAAAGTCCACTGACAAACAACCCCATGAAAGCTGTTTGTACAGAAAACCTAGCCTATAAAACATATTTAGCCAGTAGACTTCAGGCACTGTTCTGTGCCTGGTACAGAGTCCATGAAAGCAGTTTGTATGAGAAATAGCCTATAAAACATATTTAGACAATATTAAGAGCAATTATAACAAGAGCACAGTACAGCTTAAAAGGCCCAGATAAATCATTTGAGTGTGTTCAGTTTATTCAACACTGACATCATAGGTGTTTTCTTCATCTGACTTTCTTCTACCTTGCTGAAGTCTATTACAATGAAGTATATCATCTGATGGAAACAACAACAACAACATTTTAACACCTGTTGTGGAAAACCACAGTCAAACAGTCTGTTTTCAAGTGTGGTGCTGAGAATATAGAAAACCTGCACATTCTAAGAAAAACAGCTTATCAATGGTTAGAAGAAAATCCATCCATGGCTCCAGGTACTACCAGAAAGTCATTAAGGTGATTCCAAGAAGCAGGTAGAATGAGAAATACAATTGTAGCTTCTTAAATCTTTGGCCCTCAGGGTTAACTAGAACTGCTTAGGAGCAGCTCCCTTTGACAATATTCCCCCTGTGTGGGGGCCCACACTCCCTTGGGAGTAATAGAGTGAACATCACTGGAGCTGGCTATGACCCTTCCAACCTGCAAGAAGCAAACACTGGAGGGGCCTTCACTTCTACTTGCTCAGGGTGGACAAGAGGATTTCACCCAGCTGTGTATATAAGGAGAGATGCATATGTAAGGGATCATGCGATCAGCTTCCTACATACTAGATGCAGTTAAAAGGGCCTGTCTAGGGGGCCAGGAGTAACAGGGCTTTCCTAATGGCTTGAAAATCATTTAAGCAGTTCAGAAAAATCCCTGGGAAGATACGTTGGTTTCACTAGGTCCCCTCCATGGACGAGGGTTATGAACAAACTGGAGAAGGCTAAAAATGGTTAAAATATCAATTCTGCTTCAGAGTGAGGTAGAGGTGCTGACAAAATAAATCCAAGCCAAACTTGTGCAAAATACCTACAAGGATACCATGTAGACCTGCTAAGCTTAGCATACACATGGACTATGTACTGTTCCTTGGTACATTTTCTCCATATGCTTTCATCATTGAGTACTTAGCACTATTCTTTGCAGACACTGTTTGCTCACTGTTTAACAGTGCCAAAGAAAAGCAGGACTCCAGATGCTGGACCACAATTAGATTTGGTAAATGTACTGTAGGAGAATTAGCCTCTGAAATTCCATTCTTGGAGGAAAGAAAGAGACAGAGCATCAGGGTTCCATCAATGAAGGCTGATATAGCTGAAGATCTGACACGAGTGCTGGAGGGGACCCTCAAAGCATACAGAGTGCAGCTGTAATCCCACTGCTACAACAATCCTGTCACTCTCAGGGGAATGCTTAAATGCACCCAATGAATGTTTCTTGGTAGAGGCCTTGTTGTCACCGTAACCACTTGCAGGAAGGAGTTACTTGGTCAGTGCAGAGAGGACTATTTCCCCATGAACCCATACCCTCTTGAAATACATTGTCTCCATGAAGTCCAGCTGTCTGGTTGTACTGGGTTTGTATGACAAGGTTTTGGTAGTGGGGGGCTAGAGGGGTTGCTTCTGTGAGTATGTGCTAGAAACTTCCTGTATGTCCAATAGAGCAAATGCCAGACGGCTACAAGATGGACTCACCTCTGGCCAAGGCCAAGCCCTGCACAACTGCAACCAAAGAGAGGAGTGAGAATATGTGAGAGAAACAACTCTGCAGACACCAAGGTCAGTGGAGAAGGAGGGGGAGGAGGTGCTCCAAGTGCCGGAGCAGTGATTTTCCTGAAGACCATGATGAGGCTGTCTGGGCAGCCCATGGGAAGGACTCACACTGGAGAAGTTCATGGAGGACTGTCTCCTGTGGGAGAGATCCCATGCTGGAGAAGGGGAAGAGTGTGAGGAGCCCTCCCTCTGAGGAAGAAGGAGTGGCAGAGACAACATGTGATGAGCTGACTGCCACCCTCATTCCCTGACCCCTGTGCTGCTCAGGGGAAGGAGGTAGAGAATTCAGGAGTAAAGTTGAGCCTGGGAAGAATGGAGGGGTGGGGGGAAGGTGTTCTAAGATTTAGTTTTTATTTTCTCATTATCCTACCCTGATTTGATTGGTAATCAATAAAATTATTTTTTCCCCAAGTCAAGTTTGTTTTGACCATGATGATATTTGGTGAATGATATCCCCGTCCTTATCTCAACCCACGAGTCTTCTATCTTATTTTCTCTGGCCCTGTCCAGCTCAGGAGGAGGAGTGACAGAGCAGCTTTGGTGGGCACCTGGCATCCAGCCAAGGTCAACCCACCACACTTATGTAATAAACTGCAGAGAAAATAGGACAGTCCCCCAGTGCCTTCCCATAACAGGAACACGTGCTGAGGACAGAGAATGGGAGCAAGCTTTCTTACGTCTCTGCGGGTAGAACAGCCCCATGCCATGCCAGCTACAGTTTCGTTACTCCATTCCCTATCAACAGCAAACAGGGGCTGGTCCATTGGTTGCTAGAGTCAATGCAAGCCTACTGATATGAATAAAATCATGTTGAACTGGCACATGGCTGGCAATAGCTGGGACTACAGTACTTCCATGTCACTTCCCAGCAGCAAGTGTCCTGCATATAAAGGAATTTCCACCCTTATGCACCCTCATACAAGTACTGCTTGTTCACTTTTCAAATGCCTTAGTGGGTCAGGATCCTCACTGCGACTCTCCACAGACACACGTTCAGTAGTCCCCATTGTATAGTGAAATTCAACATGGCCAGAATCAAACCAGCCAGTTCAGACACTAGCATCACTTTCAGCAAGGTGCTGAACCAAGCCTACAAAACCCACCTGGATGAGGAAACGGGCATCTGTATCTTTCTCTTGCTGCTGCTATTGTCAGTCCAAGCCAGCTCTGGTATTGTCCCCGCTATGCTACAGCCCTGACAGCTACTGCATGGCAGCTCTAGTCCCACCACACCTCTTGGCTTACATGCGGTGGCTGCTGTGTGCGTGTAAGTCCCAGCTACACAAACTAGTGCAGGGTTGGAATGACCCAAGTGCTGCTCCCACATTAGCTTGTTAATAGTGAGTATTTGCACTCTGAAGTTTGGACACCAGGTGGAAAGATGTAATAAAAACCATGTAATAGAACTCAAATACAGCCCCATTCTCTGCATCAAAAAATGGCCAGTACCTCAATACAGCAGTTCATCCTAAAACTCTGTCAAGAAGAAAGTCCCAGTCGCCACAACAAAATATTGGTGGTTAGGTCATTTCCTGATCCCTGGGCGGCAGAGCCTGAGCAGTCTTTCAGGAACAGTGCTGCAGCTGTTCTCTGTTAACTTTAAGAAGAGAGCAGATGCTATTTTGCTAGTGGGTAGACTCTGCCCAAATGTCTCAGTTGAGAGAATAAAAGTGACACAGCAAGTCTTTAAATGTTTCGAAGGTGTGGAGACAAGGCTGGCTGAGGAATGCTGCAAGCTGAGGGGGATGAGAACAGTTTCACAAATCAAAAAAAAAACTCAATAAAAGGACTATCTGTTTCCTAGTAGTTTTCTTCCCCTTTCTTTAATGCTTTGAACAGTAGAACAAATAAACATATGATAAATAAGTTAAGGAAGAAACAGAAGTGAACAGGCCAGCTAAATAAGTAATTTCAGCTTTTCTGGCTCCAGTAATATAAGAAGCTTCTACTTCCTAAGGAGCTGGCAAGAGGCTCAAGATCTGCGTGGGCCGATGCCTTCTCAGCTGGAGCACAGATTTCATGTCCCCTTCCTTAACCAGATCAGAAAGGCTGTCTCTTTCTGAGGTGTCTGGGTAAAAGGGAAATGTTGGGATACAGGATGTTGGTTCAAACTAGCTGGTAAATAAAGCTCCTGAAAAGGAGGTTGGGAAAAATAAGTAATAAAAAATAAGAAGCAACTTGGAGATGCCATGAAGAAAGAACCAGTAAGCACAGACAACTCTCCAGCCTGTTACGCCATTCATTACCCAGATTCCAGTTTTATGCTTCGCAGCATCAGACATAAGCAATGCCAAAATACACTAGAAAGACCTTAAATATTCCTACTTCTGCTTTAATTATTTCTGCAATGACAAAAGATGTCAGCTAAGTGCTTGAAGTAGATGGGCACATCTGTAATAGCTGGTACTGGCAAAAAAGAAAGAAAAAATACAGTACAAATGGAAAACTATTTTCACAGTTTAGTTGATAAGAGCTTTTACTTATTTTGATATTGCCATGTTTGATTTTTGTTGACATACTACATGCCTACAAATGAAAACACGTATTTGCTACAACTACTTATGACACCTTTAGAAGGGGCCTAGAACAGCATTAGTCCGTGGTCAAGTAGTTGACCATAGCGTAAAACTCACTTTAAGTAAAGACTGAAATTACGTTATTTTGATTAAGTTAGCCCTGTTTGTGTGTTTCCCCAATGCAGGAGAAAAATTGCACTTATTTCTGCCTTAGTTTTTCATGAGAAAGACCTGCGGAAAAAAATCAGTGAAAACTGGCACTTCTGCAAATCCCTTTTTTCTTCTATTTCCGGCTTTCTCAGTGCTCTTACATTTCTGAGTTCTTTGCCTGAGTAACAGTGTACCTCTTCTCCTTTCACAATCTAATCTAATTTGTAGCCTGTATCCTTCTAAAAAAAAAAACAAAACAAAAAAAAAATCAGTATCAATCTGTGATGGAATGGAAACATTGAGAAAACTGATACTGGTGACATTTTCACACATGAAAAAGTTCTCTTTGAACCCCATGGAGATCTTGCCTCAGTGAGGAGAGAGGGATTAGGCTCTGTCCCTGTGTTTTGTCCCTTTGCTTCTGCGTGCTTCTGCTCCAGTACACACCTGGAGCAGTACGGGTGCATGCTGTGCTTCAGGCGGCTTCATGGCTTGTTCCCGAAGTTGCTATTCCTCTCAAGTACCTGTAGAATTTCTGTATTTATATAACAGCAGAGGGAGCCAGAACTTACAGAACAGCCAGATCATAACCATAAAGCAGAATTCATTGGCTAAGCTGAAGTCAGGGAAGGAAAGAGGAGGGCAGAGAGAAGGGGAGAGGAAGAGAGATGCCAACCAAATTACCTACAGAAACAGTGAGGAGAGCTTCTCTTCTGGATTGCTGGGACACCAGAAGACCTTAATTTGCTGCTAAAACATTCCTTCTTTCTTCCAAGATAGAAATATGCAGCAACAACACTGATTTTCTCAATGAGTACCAGGTAAGAATTTTCCAAATTATCTATTTCAGATTGATAAGAGCTCAGACTTCTTTAAGTTATCATTTTTATTTGCAAAAATTTATTCAGCTTTCACTTGAGTGCCATCCTTTCTAATTCCCTTTTTGCTCAAATCTTCCTCTGCTTTGGACAATGACAGATTTCTGATCAGAAAATCTTAAGTAAGAATTCTTACTTTACCTAAGATCCAAGGCAAGAGTTATATCTTATAAAGTTTTAAGGGAGGGTTAATGAGTAGTTGCTACATTAATACAATTTTAAAAAAACAAGCTTTAGAAGAACATAAGAATATGGATTGCAAACAGTTCCATTATGATTCTTCACTCATTTAACTTTTTGGGTAAATAGGAGATAATGAAAAGCATTCAATTAGCATTTAAATTCTAAAATTGATCCATTGATATTGACAGGGACATAAAATTTAAATACAAGAGCAGCCATGGATTGAAAGGTTTCATGCATATTCAATTCCTAAAAGCAAAGAATTCTTGCACCGTCCTTCAGTTCCACAAAAATGTAGATTTCTTTATGGTTTTAGAACAATACAGAAACAAGCACAGAAATAGTAAGTGAACTTGATTCAAAGTCCACTATAATCAATGCACTCTGAATCCAGTCACAAGGCAAGCAAAACAGTAATAAATACTTTGTTCTCTTTGTATGCTTTTTAAGCTCTTGTCCATCTCTGTCAAGAGACTTGTCTGCTCCTCCGGACCTATACAGCACCAAACAGAAAAGGACCTGTTCTCTATTAGTTTTTAATACCACCACAATAAACATTTATGTAATTATTAATGGTAATAATTTTGCAAGAGGGGTTATAAAAACAACAAACTTTTCTGTTTACCATTCAGCTTTGATTAATGTTGTGCAAACAGTTGCTTTTATAAGTCAATGCCTGAACCAAAACATTAAACATATAGTTTTGAAAGACTGAATGTTTTTGAGGGAAAGAAGGCATTTTGAGATTGGAAAAAAAATATTTTGGAATGAATGCAACATTTTGATTTATTGGAAGCAAAATAATTGTAATCAACTTCTGAGCTTTTATTTTAGTAAACCAAAATGCTTGAACCGCTGTACAGGAATGATGATACCAAACCTGGTGTTTAACCCAATGGAGCCCATTGGAGTTCTCCCTCCTCCATCTAATTCAAAAAAAGCATTTGAAGGGACATCTTTTGGCTTCATGAAATATTCAGAGTATGGGTACACTGAACCAGCATTTTTCACCAAAGCAAGTGACTATGTTTGACAAATGGATCCAGTCTGACTTGTCATAAAAGGCCCAACCCTTCTATCTACTGAGCAGAGCTTTGCAACTTTTCAGGGTGCAAGAGGGAAATGGCAGCTTCTTGGAGGATCTTTGGGGTTCAGATGTGCTCCCTGCCACCTTACAGTGTGACAGAAAGCCTTCCTGGTTACCACTGCTCACTGGAAAACACTTCTTATCTCCCAGTGCCCGAGACTCCTCATTCCTCACCCAACCCATGCAGTTTCTGGCAGTACACATCATGTCACTCTCCAGATATCCTAACTGGCTGTCTGCTAAAGTGCCCATTACAATGGTTTATGGATTCTGCACTTCCTTTGGTAAAGATCACCTTTGTAAAAATAACTTTTTTTCTCTTGGGTGCAAGACAAGTCACAATGGCCTTTACTCTTAAGGAACCAGGGACTAGCTACCATTCCCCAGCCTGCTGACTTGCTACTCACATTTTACCTTTGTGAGCTGGCTCCATGTCTTTGGTAAGGTTGTCATGAATTTAACCAGAAAATAAAAAGTTGGAGTAGGCACTTCTGTAAAACTTCCTTGGTTTCTGCAGGATCAGAGAAGGTTAACTCTTAATATAAGTTCAGAACCCCTAAAAGGTTTCCTTCTGAAAACGTGCAGATGTGAGAGGGGGAAAAATATTCACTTTCTTGGGTGTTTATACCTTCTCCCAATGTTATAGACTTGTAACATATTAATACACATAATTCATGCTATGCCCTAATTATGCAGGTTTTAGAAATTTTTAACAAATACAGCTTTTTCAATGATCTAAGATAGTTGCTCTCAATATTTTTGCAACATAGAGTTAAACAAAGATGAAGAGTCCATCATTAAATTTTGTTGTACTGAATCCCATATGGATTTAACACCGCTGTGGGATGTCTGTGCATACTCTGTGGCAGGTTTCCTCTTTCAGTTAAGTGTTGCCTTCCTGGGAACCTGTAATGATAGCCAAATTGGTTTTAATCTTTCGCTAGGATGTAAGGCTGAACAGAGCAAATCTATTTTGCTGAGATAACATCACTGCCAGCAAAAAGGGGATACCATTGTTAGTCAGTGACCACCACCTCAATCAGTATCTGCAATATGAATTTCAGAGTTCTGTTAAATCTTTTGACTGCTCCTTTGCTCCTACTTCATAAGAGGCAGACGATAGCTGCTTTACTCCAGATAATTGCCGTAACTCTTTAAATAAATAATACAATCACTTCATGTCTTTAGGAATCGCTTCTCTCAGGAAGTCTTATGGACTGAAGGCAGCAAACATGGCTTGAGCAACTGGTTAAGTTCAGAGCCAGATAAGCAATTGCTTCTGAGTATCAGATAATGAAGCCAAACACTGCAAATGTTTGTTTGTTTGTTTTGCTTTGTCTGGTGCAGAAATTGATCCACAGTGTCCATCACAACTATGGAGACTAGGTTTTGATGACAGGGAGGGGATGATCACGATTAGCTTTGCAAAAACAACCCACCCTTTCCCAGTGAACACATAGAGCACAGCATGAATAGTAGTCCCTTGCTTTATCCTGCCTCCAGGAAAACAGTTTTTATAGAGGTTTTCATGGGATGTCCAGAGGTCTCTCAAAGGGCAGTCATGCATTAACTACTTAGGGCCACTTACTGTCCAGCAGTGTCCTTGAAACACACTGAGGGTTTCATGTTCTTCCCTGACCCATCTCTGCAAAATTCCCTTTCCTCTGAAGAATTTTTCTGAGGAACACAGGATAGCTCCCTGGGCCAAGGCTTTCAAGCTGACTAGTGATAGTTGGTTTCCTTTTTTTGAAACAACCTGGGTGACATTTATTAGTTCAGAAGGCTGTGTTGTTCAACAAGACAAACCCTTCTAACCTTGCCTGCTCTTCTTCCTTGCTTCCAACACAGACAGCAGTGATGAATGTCTATAAAAGATGTTAGCATGGAATTTAACTTGCACTAAGATGAAATAAGAAAGCTCCTTTTCTTTTTCCTTCTGTATCCTGTTAATTTGCTGCAGACTTTAGTGACGCTCGCTTTTTAGAGAAACTGTCTCATACTGCATCAATTAGAGAAGAAAACCCTTGATTTCTGAGCATGATAGCTTTTGTTACTGACCTCTTTTCTGAGGTTCATTAAGGGTTCTAAACAGGATTGCTCTTTCATCTTTAAAAACAAACAAACAAAACCAATTCAACTTTTCCCCCGGCTCCCTCAGCAAATTGATTTAGGAGGCATGCTTCTTGCTCCTACAAGCCAAGTAAGTATTGCTTCACTTTCTGGAGACAGAAGCTGGGGTTTTTTTTAGCCCATAAAGATTTTGCTATATTTTACTGGGTAATAGAGAAACTGATGCAGTGAGGGGACTAACACCCTTTTTCCCACTGTATTGGTGATTCAGTATATTTGCTAACATTTGATTCAAATGTCTAAACAGAATATGTACACATTGTTTATTACTGGTTCTTAATTTAGAGCAAACTGAATGGCAAATACCTTGATAACAGCATTTGGCAGTGACTAACTTTGAGTATCATAGAATAATTTGGGTTGGAAGGGACCCTTAAAGGTTGTCTAGCCCAACCCCCCCTGCAGTGAGCAGGGACACCTTCAACCAGATCAGGTTGCTCAGAGCCCCGTCCACCCCAACTTTGAATGTTTCCAGGGATAGGGCTTCTACCTGGGCACTGTTCTACCTACAGCACTGGGCAACCTGTTCCAGTGCTTCACCACCCTCATTGTAAACAATTTCTTCCTTATATCTAGCCTGATTCTCTCCTCTTCTAGTTTAAAACCTTTACCCCTTGTCCTATCACAACGGGCCTTGCTAAAAAGTTTGTCGCCATCTTTCTTATAGGCCCCCTTAAATTACAAGGTCTGAGCAACAAGGTGTCCCCAGAGCCTTCTCCAGGCTGAACAGCCCCAACTCTCTCAGCCTGTCCTCACAGCAGAGCTGCTCCAGCCCTCTGACCATTTTTGTGGCCTCCTCTGGCCCAGCTCCACCAGGTCCATGTCTCTCCTGCCCCAGAGCAGGAGGCAGCACTGCAGGTGGGGTCTCACCAGAGCAGAGCAGAGGGGCAGAATCCCCTCCCTCGACCTGCTGCCCACGCTGCTCTTGATGCAGCCCAGGGTACGGGTGGCCTTGTGGGCTGTGAGCACACGTTGTCAGCTCACGTCCAGCTTCCCATCCACCAGTACTCCCCCAACTTTGAATGTTTCCAGGGATAGGGCTTCTACCTGGGCACTGTTCTACCTACAGCACTGGGCAACCTGTTCCAGTGCTTCACCACCCTCATTGTAAACAATTTCTTCCTTATATCTAGCCTGATTCTCTCCTCTTCTAGTTTAAAACCTTTACCCCTTGTCCTATCACAACGGGCCTTGCTAAAAAGTTTGTCGCCATCTTTCTTATAGGCCCCCTTAAATTACAAGGTCTGAGCAACAAGGTGTCCCCAGAGCCTTCTCCAGGCTGAACAGCCCCAACTCTCTCAGCCTGTCCTCACAGCAGAGCTGCTCCAGCCCTCTGACCATTTTTGTGGCCTCCTCTGGCCCAGCTCCACCAGGTCCATGTCTCTCCTGCCCCAGAGCAGGAGGCAGCACTGCAGGTGGGGTCTCACCAGAGCAGAGCAGAGGGGCAGAATCCCCTCCCTCGACCTGCTGCCCACGCTGCTCTTGATGCAGCCCAGGGTACGGGTGGCCTTGTGGGCTGTGAGCACACGTTGTCAGCTCACGTCCAGCTTCCCATCCACCAGTACTCACAAGTCCTGAATCTGCCATCTGAGGATACCATAATATGATATGCAAGTACAAGGTCACTGCAACGTTTATTTTTCTAGAACTGCTTTTTACATTATGGTTATCAGAATAAGAGATACAGAGAATTATGGACATAGGTCACCTAGGCTCTGCCTTCTTCCGTGACATCAGGTTGGCAGGCAGCTTTAAGTACTTCATAGTGCACCCAAGGTTCCCCTGGGACACTGGACAACTCATAGAATCATAGAATCACAGAATGCTTTG